>PVKN010006150.1:0-29142 GCA_004027915.1 Capromys pilorides
GCAGGCGGGCGGGCGGGCAGGGGCCGAGTGGGCAGGGGCCGAGCGGGCAGGGGCCGAGCGGGCAGGGGCCGAGCGGGCAGGCGGGCGAGCGGGCAGGCGGGCGGGCGCTGGCCCTTGCTGCGCGCAGCGTGAGAGCACTAGCACACCACGCTGGGAGAGGAGGCAGCCGATCTCCCCCACCCCCAGCCGGGGCACCGCCTCCCAGGAGTCCTCCCAGGCCACAGCAGCCCCTCTCCCTGCCCTGCCTTCCCTGGGGAGAGCGCGTCCATAACTGTGACCGCGCCCATCCCGTCACCCCTCCAGCTTCCCTGAGGCGGGGCTTTTGTCCTGTGCCCAGCTGGCCAGACAGCAGCCGGAGCCCGCAGGTCAGCGTGGCACTGTTTGTCCCGGCAGCGCATGGCCTCCAATGTGGCCGCGCCATGTCCACCGTGAGTGCTGCAGGCCAGGCTGCCTCCCACAGCCATGGCAGGGCGGCCCCGCAGGCCTGCAGGGCTGGCAGAGGCCGGTGTGGCTTCTGCCCTCAGGAGGACTGAGCAGGCTCCTGTGTCCCCTGGGCCCTGGGAAAGCACCTGGATCCATGCTCTCTAGGGACAGAGGTGGCCGAGTGAGGGGGAGGAGGGCGCAGCTGCCCACCAGGGTGTAGGCCCTGGGGCGCCTGACAGGAGCTTCTGGTGGGCAGAGGATGGTCTGACCTGGGGTGTCTGGCCCAGGGGGCCGGGGTGTGACCCCCTCGTGGGTCCTGGCTGCCCTAGTGTCATCTCTCTTGTTCTGAGCAGCCTGGGTGTGGAGCCTGTGGACAGGGACACCCTGGGGCAGCCGCCGCGGAGGCTGGAGGACACGATCCTGAGCAGGGCCCTGCTCCTCAGGATCCTCCTGTCCGCCGCCACCATCATCAGCGGGACCCTCTTCGTCTTCTGGAGGGAGGTGAGTGTCCTGCAGGAGCCTGCACCAGGGGCCAGGAGGGACAGACGCTGGGACGGGCGCGTGAGGCAGCAGGCAGGAGGCGAGTGGTGCACAGCGGCACCCCAGGGTGGTGCAGGACGAGGGGGGGGGCAGGAGGGGTGGGCTTCGGTCTCGGGACAGGAGCTCCCTGCTTTCACTGCCACCAGGAAACCACTGAAATGTAAAGGCTGCTCCTGTCCTGTCCTCTGGGGACAGCATACGGGTGACTTCACAGCCTGCAGGCTCAGGGAGCCACTGACCCAGCAGGGAGGGGAGGGAGGGAGGGAGGGTGCCCAGTGTGGACCGGACAGCACCAGCGTCTCCACCCAGGACCCCGGAAGTACAGGGGGCCTCTCTGCGTCCCCCCGGCCTGCACACCCACAGCTGTGCGCGTCCAGGGGTCCTAGGGCTCAGCCCGCCCCCACCTCTGTCTACACACACACCAGGGAGGGGAGGCAGGAACAGGGGTCCTACCAGGCAGGGGGCGTCCAGACAAGAACAGCCCAGAACCCCCAGCTCCATCCTCCCTGGAAGCCGCAGCCTCCTGGGCGCAGCTGCCTTGTGGGCCGCTACGTCTGTATGCCCGGGCTCTGCCCTCTGCAGCGCTGGGACTGGGTGACAGCATAGCAGGTGTGGGCGCCAATGGGCTCCAGAACCGCCCCCCCCCCCCACTCCCGATCCTCTACCTCCCTGGTGCCCGTGTCCCAGGTCCCCGAGGACAGAGCCAGCACGCCACGGACCACCACCATGACCTTCACGTGCTTCGTGTTCTTTGACCTCTTCAATGCCCTGACCTGCCGCTCTCAGGTGAGCTGGGCCCCCACGGCCCCACCTGGATCCTCTCCTCCTCCCGGAGCCCCACCCACCCCGCCTCGGATCTGGCAGCGCAGAGCAGGCGCGGGCGCGGGCCCTGCCCAAGCCGAGGTCCCTTCCTCCCTGCAGACCAAGCTGATACTGGAAATCGGCCTCCTCAGGAACCGCATGCTCGTCTACTCGGTCCTCGGGTCGCTGCTGGGCCAGCTGGCTGTCATCTACGTCCCCCCACTGCAGACGGTCTTCCAGACGGAGAGCCTGGGGGCCCTCGGTGAGCCACTGGGACGACTTGTACCTGAGGGGCAGGCCTGAGCCCCACAGGGCAGCAGGGTGACTGACTCGTGGAGGGGGGCGGAGGGCACAACACAAAGCCCAGGAGGCCACCTCTCTGGAATGGGACCTGGGGCTGAATCGCTTCCTGGCACTTGGCCGGAAGTGAGGCCTCTGGAGTCCTGGGCCCGGGCTCGAGTCACTCCCACATCAGCCCACCCGTGGGTGGGAGTGGGGCTGCTTCCTGCACTAGCTGAAAGGGACCCGACTGAACACCTCTGTGTGGAGCGAGGGACTCCCCTCAGTCCTCAGCCAGGTGGGCAGGGGAGTGACGTCCCTCAGCCTGTGGCGGAGGACAGGAACAAGCCCGGGGCCAGGTACCTCCACTATTAGCTCAAGCTGCCCTTGGCCACTGCCACCAGGGACAGAGGGCGGAGGAACCGGGGAGATGGCTGCCGAGTCAAGAGTCCTGGGTGCTACGGCTCGGGCCCCACCCCAGGGTCCAAGCAGGGGCAGTCCCATGAGTCTGGACAGATGCGACTGCAGGGTCCCGGCTGCAGGGATTCAAGCCTGGTCCAGGAGAGGTACCAAACACAACTGAGGGACCAAAGCCTGCTGTTAAGCGGACGATTGCACAGAGAGGGGTCAGAGCCCTGGAGGGGCCGAGCACCCCAGCCTCTGTCCCTGCTACATGACTCAAGGGAAGGTGGCGGCAGGTCCTGCGCGCCTCACCCCAGGGACGGGGCTGACGCCCTCCTCTTATCTCCTCCCACAGACCTGCTCTTCCTAACTGGCTTGGCCTCCTCCGTCTTCTTCTTATCAGAACTCCTGAAGCTCTGCGAGAAACACTGCTCCTGCGCCAGGGAAGCCCGGGAGCCCGCCGAGGGCCCCTGACCGCCCAGCGGTGTCTGTGGCCTGGGCAACCGCGGGGCTTCCTGGGTGACCCCGGAGCCCTGTCATCCAACGCCCCATGCTGGGCTCTAGGATGCACGGAGGAGCTGTAGGCAGATGTTGCGCTATTTATTAAATCACAGTGGTTTTTATTAAGCTCACTGGTCAGGTCTTTGTACCAGGGCAGCTGCTGGACCACGGGAGCCATCACTGGCCATCCGGAGGCCCCACTGCGGCCTCAGACAATGACAGTTGGCGGTTTTTGCAAAATGCTGTGACAGAGCCTGCTGATTATTTTAGGTTTGTTCCCTGCACCAAAACAAAAAAAAAAACCTAAAGCACGATTTACATAAGATCTAACTTTTTAATTTGCATACACTGAAGTAGAAACACAGCCAAGTGAGTTAACACAAAGACAACACTTCAAGCACAAAGACAGCTCAGTATTTATAAAGCCACTCACCTCATGACAACTACAGAAGGAAAACAGACAGCTAAAACAAGAACCCAGCTTCTCACAAAATTCAACATACAGTCTCACAAAAATTCTTCAGAATTCATGAGAAAAAGCCAACACTGTGCCGAACCCTGATGGGGAGTCCCCGGCACACGCACCGTGAATATTGCTGGAAGCTCTAAAAGGTTCACCTTCACTGGCCTAGACACACGCAACCAACCGAGAAATGACACAAGGTGAAGAAACACGAGGACTGGGGAAGGGAAGGACCCGAAGGGCCCTTGCCCTAGGCCTGTGGTTGTAGTGGCTCCAACCTCCCAGAGCTCTGACAAACTATCACACCCGCAGCCGCCGTGCATCGCACAAGGAGACCGTCTCAGTCACTTCTCTCGTGGCTGGGACAAACACCCCACACCCAAAATGAAGGAAGGAAAGGCTGATTTAGCTCACACTTACTGGAGGTTTCAGTCCATGCTCCGCTGGCTCCAAGGCAGACTGGCACATGGCAGACGGCAGCAGTTCATAGCAGGGGAACAATTGCAACAGAGGCAACCGACCAACCAGGGCAACAGAGAGTCTGTCTGTCTGTCTGTCTTATAATACATTCAGACTCTGCTTTAGGATATCTGCCTCAGACCACATCCATAATCCCAGCAGTACTAAAATCCATAATCCCAGCAGTACTGAGATCCATAATCCCAGCAGTACCAAGACACATAATCCCAGTGAGTTAGTCTCAAAACTCTAGAAGTCCCCACCCCATGACGGCATGAGGCTTTGGGGGACAACTAGGCACAAACCATAACAGAGACCTGGGCCCACACACCACTTGGCAATCCACCACAGACACGTGTTCTGCCCCCACTCGAGGCGCAGGGAGCCCCACAGTGCGTATTTTTTGAAAGCCCTCTAGCTGGGCATAGTGGTGCCACCTGTATCCTAGCACTGGGGAGACTAAGGCTGGGGCACTGCTGAGAGTTCAAGGTCGGCCAGGGCTAGGAAGTGAGCTGCAGACCGGCCTGGTTACGAACCGCTGCATGGAACAGCTCGGGTGGCTGAGCCAAAACCATAAAGGTGAACGGCTTTCCTATGTCCACACAGCCAAAGGTCGGGAGGGGAGTCTGGCAAAGCCCGTGTCCCACCCTGGGCCAGAAAGGTCAGCGTCACCAGTTGTCAGTGCAAAAAGCAGATCGCTGACCATGAAAATACCCGGCGGCACCGGCTGTCAAAGCCCAGGAAGCAGCCTGCGCCCCCTGCAGGGATCCCATCCACCAGGAGGCAGGAAACAGGCCTCAGCTTTCTAGCCCTAGAGCTCCACTAATTAAAGTATGAGAAACTTAACATTTCCAGTCAGGAAAAGGTGTGACGTTTAAGGTAAAAGGCACCGGGGCTTTATTTTGGTATAGCTGAAAAATACATTTTGAACAGACCAAAGATGCCAAAATAGAAGCCACAAAGGTAGGAAAAAATTTCTTGTACTATTTTTCTCAGAGTAGAGGACTTCCTAAATAAATTACATCCCAAAAGTCTTTAGAGGAAATGCCTTCCAACGTGACACAGAATTTATGTACAGCAAAATGCCACAAAGTCAAATCAACTGGAGAAATATTTATCATATACAGCAAATGTTGCTTTGTTATGCTAAAAAAGCATTCTTCAGGATATAAAACATTTTTTAAAAAAACAATCATTCTCTACACACTAATAATGAACTGAGAAAATCAACACAATTCCCCCTCACAATAGCTTCAAGCCAAATAATACCAAGAATCAGCTCAACCACAGAGGTGCAAGACCCTACGAGAATTCCACCACACCGAAGGCAGAACTGCAGGCGTGACAAGGAGGAATCTTCCCTCGGACGTGACAAGGAGGAATTTTCCCTCGGACGTACACCGAGCAGCAGAATGTTGTTAAAAGGGCTACACGGCCAAGATCAATGTACAAATTCAGTGCAACCCTCATCAAAATGCCAGTGACATTCTTCTTTATTATTATAATTTGTATTCATTGAATGAGAAAAAAAGATAAAGTCACAATGAAACTGTTTCAAAACAGGTTTAGTGGGATGTTTACAACAATTAACACATCGCATATTTATGTCTTCACAGTAGTTATTCAGAGGACAGGATGCAGGCGTGATGTCTAAATACTGTCAGTACAAACCTTGGTTCTCAGGCAACGACCTGCACACAACTAGAGAAAACAATCCGAAAATCCACTGGGAACACAACGGACCCAGAACAGCCACAGTAACCCTAAGCAGCAAGAGGACAGCTGGAGGGGCTGCAACGCTGGCCCCAGGTGATACCACACAGCCACGGTGACGAGAACAGCGTGGTTCACGCAAAAAAAAAAAAAGGAACACGGTACGGGGTGCAGAAGCAAGGCACACAGCAGCAGCCACCTGGCCCTGAACAAAGGAGCCAAGACCATGGCCCTCACGAAGCGAGATCCCTCTCTCTCGCCCAGAGCAAAGAGTCCTTCAACACGAATCAAAGACCTGGAAATGAGATCTGAGATTTTGAAACTGTGAAGGGAAAACACTTGAATCAACAGCCACCGAGGCTCTCTCATGAGAATCCAGTAGCACAGGAGTTAACAGCAAGAATCAACCAATGCAGCAACGGTAAACCAAAAAGCTTCGGCACCGCCAGAGAAACCACGCAGAGTGAAGAGAAGCCCTGCAGAACGGGAGGAAAGTTCTGCCAGCTGCTGTGCCGACAGAGGATAAACCTGCAGACTACAAAGCACTCAAAACACCTGAAGGGTCCAATAGATACATGGACGGGTGAATCAAGCAGAGGCACAAGCAGCCAAGTGCATGAAGAGACATTCAGCCATCTATGCAGTGAAAGCCAAGCTGCGACTCCATCCCACCCCAGCCGAGAAGGCTGCTTATCAAGAATTATGCAAACAGTAAGCACTGCTGCGGATGTGTGCAGGGGGGCGGAGCCCTTCCGCACCGCTGGTGGGAATGCCAAGGGTCCAGCCCCAGCGGAACCCAGTGTGGAGGCTCCCCAGAAACTCAAAACAGCCACCACGTGACCCACCCGTGCCACTCCTCCTCGGTACATACGCGAAAGAATTCAGGCAGCACGCCGCAGGGATACCCGCGCACCCGTGCACTGCAGCAAGATCTACAGCAGCCAAGACGCTGAGCCAGCACAGAGCCTGTCAAGAGATGAGTGGGCCGAGAAGAGGCAGCGCACATGCGCACTACAGCATTGCCCAGCCGCGGAGAGGGGACGGCGCGGCACTGCGGCACACGGAGGGAGCTGGAAGCCATGCTGGGCGGGACAAGCCAGAGCCAGGAAGACAAGAACCACACGCTGTCCCTGAAATGTGGAACCTAAAACTGATGACAGGCACAAGGAGACTATAGTTAGACAAGAGGAAGGGAAGCGGGGGCCACAGGGGAGATGGACAGAACCAAGTGCACACAGGCATGGGGACACCCAGGGCTAGCCACGTGTCTGGGTACCGCAATGTTAAGAGGCTAAACAAACCCTAATGCACAACACATGCGCACTCCTGCTGATCAGTGGCAGAAAGACCCACGCCCCAGAAAACCGGCAGACCGACACCTAACTTCCCACCGGGGATGCTGTTGGCCATCGCACATCATTAGAACATTCAAAACGGGGCCGGCGGGTTAGCTCAGCAGACTAAGGCCTGCTTAGGCAAGTGCAGGGACCAAGGTTCGATCCCCAGCACCACATATTGTGCCAGTCCCAACCCCAGGCATGCTGAGCCAGCCACTGAGGCTGGGCATGGTGGCACACACCTATAATCCCAGCACTGGGGACACAGAAACAGGAGGGTCACTATGCATCCAAGCTGTGCAGCAAGACCCTGTACCAAATACATAAATTTAAATGAACAAACAAAAAAAGAATTCAAAATGAGTTTCTGCCTCTCGGGGGTATGCGCTAGGCAGAAATACAGCACTACCCAGGACACACCCAGGCTCACGGGACTGCAGGGCCACACGCTGAGCCCTAACACCACCCCCCCCCAGCAGCTAAACACAACAGCACACACCCTGCAGTCCAGCAATCCAGCTGCGGGCACACCCAGACGCACCTAGTGGGCGTTCCCTCCAGCGGCACCAGCCGCGAGCCAACACTGTCCGCTACACGCACAGAAGCGAAGCCATCATGGCCTTGCACAGCTGATGGATGAAAAGAAGAACCGAACCCTTGTGGACTGAACCAGGCCCACGAAACAGGAAACTCAAAAGAGGGGCCGCTAGGGCATGGGACGGCTGCCCTTAGGGGAGCAGACATCACCTGGAGGAGCCCAAGTGGCACTGTCATGCGCAGCTCCAGCCACCTGGGGGCCCAGGAGCAAGGCTGCCTTCCTGGCGCGGTCCTCCCCTAACACACCACGCACACACATTAGTTGTCACATCTGCAACCAGGGACGTGTTATTGTCCTCCCTTCCATCACTTGCAGGGCCCTGCTGGTCTGCAGGTGGAGGGAAACCTAAGCCTGACACCTGGAATTCCTATTCCAGTTTCCCCAAAGGACAAAGGCTTCTGTGAAAACATGGTTACCAGTTTTTCAGACCCACACAGGGGCCTGTTAGGTTCCAGGGCCCCATGGATGTCGTAAACCGTTTTGCACACTGAGAAGTTTGTGACGACAGGGATGTGTGCAAAGCAGCTGAGCCCTGGGCCAGGAGGGGACCCATAGCTGTCCCCTGCCTGCTGCCGCAAGAGGGCTGTATTCCAGGTGACCGAGTACCTGGCGGGACCTCCTCCAGCCTGGAGGAGGCACTGCCCTGGGGAGCAGGGGTCCCCAAGCATGAGCTGCAATCTGGTTAGGCCAGGTGCATAGTGCAGTAAAGGTGGGGTGCAGGGTCCCCTGACCCACCCTGTCCCCTAAACGCAGCAGCAAATGCAGGCACTGCAGATCTGTTAGGAGTGAGGTATTTAAGCAAAGTGACCCTAGGAGCCCACTTCGCTGGGTTGTGGTGGATGCGACCAAGGATGCAGCCTCCCGTCAGAGGCTCCCAGCTGCTCCTGGACGCTGCACACAGGCCGCACCAGGACCAAGCACTCGAGTGCCTGGCAGGACATGATCACCTCACCCCGGGATCACCTCCCGTGGCACTTCTTGGAGGCCACTTTACAAGGCCATCTGCCTTAGGCAGGGAACCACCATGGGCAGATTTGGTGATAATCCTGGTGGAAAACGCAAACACAAGCTGGCTGGCTTTAGCATGGCTTTCCACCAGGCCAATCATACGGCAGACGACTGCCCTTTCCTCACATCTGCCGAAGGCCAAAGTTTACAGCAGAAGAGGCACCACGAATCAGCCCCAGAGCCCCCGCCCTCCAAGGGTGAGGACCTGCTGTTCCCTGCACCCATCTGGAGCCCCTGCTGTCCAGTCACCGTCTTCTCCTCGGGGAGCCACTCTGGGCAGGGGTGCAACTTGGCAGCTGGTCCCCTAAGTCTAGATTCCAGGCAGCACTGGTTCATAGGATGGGCCACATGCACCCGTCAAGCAAGCTCCAGAACCCAGGGTCCCAAGAGTCCCCAACGTCTGCGCTAACAGGAAAAATATCACTCTGCTTTTCTACAGATGGAACCCTAAACCTCCTGCCACCCTGACTTGTTTAGATATGGGTGAGAGGGCTGGAAACAGAGCCCCAGTGACTGACATCTACTAAAGACCCACCCACACGAGGCACCTGCCCCGGGGCCTCTTCAGCTATTTCCCCATTAATAGGATACTTGTGTTTGTGTGTTTTTTCAATAAATACATGCAAATTCCTCACTGTTGGAAGCTATCTCCACGAAGTGTGGTGATTCTCACCCAAAGCCTCGGCCCCCCTCCAGGCAGAATGGCCATGGGCAGAGTCCAGGGACCCTGCAGAGTCGCCTGCTGGAAGGCAAGAGCTCAGGCCCCAGCAACTGCTGATGCCAGCAGAGCTCCGAACGTCTGTGTCTTCGGATTCCACTGTTACCAAATGAACAACGTGGAAGGCTGAGGTGCTAATCCAACAAGTAGGATTCCTGGGATACAAAGCCCCCACCAATGTGCGGCGTCCGAGGGCTACCTCTTGGCATGGGCTGTGTTCAGAAGGAACACATCCGGGACAACCTGGCCATGGTCCGTGGGGCTCCACATCCAAGTTACGCCAACGCGGGAGGAGTGGGGGTCCAAGGACCTCCCCAACCCAGCAGCTGCGCGCCCTGCATATCCCAGGGAGTGCGAGTCCTGAAGCTCACTCGTGGGTGCTGTCATGGTCGGGGACTTCCCGAAGGCCTTCGCTGTGGCGCGTCCGGCCCGTGGCCTCCAGCAGAGCCCGGGCCTCGGGGTCGGCGTCAAGGATGCTCTTCTTTCCCTTGGCCTGGGACAGAGGGGAGGGGCTGTCCACTCCATGCACAGAGAGCAGCAGGCCTGTCTGGACCGGGCAGCGACTGCCTGCCGAGTGCCCACCCACTGGAGAAAAGGGAACAAGGACAGCGCCCCCCCCAGGCCCCTCCCTGCAGGGTGCGACGCTGGGATTCCCAAGGTGGTCCCAGGAGTGCACGGCCCCAAATGACTCACGTGAGGGGAGAGCCAGGGAACCCCACAGCGTCTGGCTTGTGGTGCACACAGCAGCAGACCCCCCACCCACTGCGCCCCGCATCCGCCAGGTTCCCAGCTTGGGAATGAACCTGGACAAACCAACTGCAGGCAGAGAAGCCAAGAGGAAGAGCCCAGCTCGTGGAGAAAACGCCCCGCCCCTCCGCTGCTCGGGGTCCTGCACCCACCAGCTCTGACTCCGAGGGGTCTCCGACTGCCCACACCTCCATCTTCACAAACCGGAAGTTCTCCTCAGCAGACAGCTGCGGGCTGTTGTACGTGGTACACGTGGGCTTGGCCTTGCTGTGCCCGTTCCCGAAGTCGGCATCCACCCACAGCCCGAAGTAGCCATGCTGTCCACCCATGCCCTGCGGAGGAGTGGGGACAGTGTGGCACGAGCGGCCTCATGGCCAGGAGGGCTGGGATGGGAAGCCAGCCCAAGACCGAGGCCCGGGGGGGGGGGGTCGGGGGGCGCACCTGCCCTGTTCTGGGCTGCAAACTGGATCAGTGTCACTTGCGGGTCCCGTGCCACCTGTCACGGGTGTCCCAGACACCCACAGCACAGCACTCTCCCAAGGCGGATATACAGTAACTCCTAAGCCCAGGGATAGCACACAGCGGAGGGGTGGACACGGGCAACAGTGGGCAGCCCTGCCACAGGCCCCAAGCCTCGGGGGCACACAGCTCCCATGCTGGGTGTCAGGACAGAGGACAGGAGCAGACGGGCAAGGGCAGGCTGAGCCAGCCTCCTGCACATGTCCCCATCCCAGCCCTGGCCCCCAGGGTCTTAGAGCACTGGACTCCCTGGATCCAAGTTGGGGTGGGGTAAGCCCCAAGCAGGAGCCTGCTTCCCCCGCTTAGAGCCACCTCAGCTCCTCGGGCCTGTGGCTAGCGGCTTCTGGGGACACACAGGGCTCTGCTCCGAGGACAGGGATCTCGCCCCATCCTTGGAGGTCTGGTCATGTCCCCCTGGGCCAGCAACATGAAGAGGATCCCCAAGCCCCTCTCCAGCCAGCTGAGGGCACTGCCTCTTCAGCCCCTGCAAGCACAGGGCTGGGGATCCCCAGAGGGAGACCAGTGGAGAAGAAAGGACAGGGGAGGCACAGCTCCCGCCCCAGACGAGCTTCCGCCAGGGCTGGGGTCTAAGATGTCACCAGAAGCCTCGTGTGTGGAGGGTGACTGGATCCTGGGGGACTGTAAACTCCAAGGAGGAGCACGTGGCTGAGGTGCCGTCGGGAGGGAGCCAGGTGGGAGGTGGAGGAGTGGCTCCTCCTCCGCTCTGTTTCTGGTCCACCAAGCTGGAGCAGTGCGCCTCCTCCTGGCCCCTCCTCCATGCCTTCCTGCCTGGACCCAGCCAGACTTGGACTGAACCCTCTAACACTGTGAGCTAACACACCCCACCTTTAAGGCTTGGGTATCAGGAGAGGGACTAGAACACGGCCAGGCACAGCCTGCCTGCCCCGCCACCAGCCCTCTCGGCCTCCACCCTCTGCCTCTCCTTCCTGCTGGGTCACCCATCAGGCAAGACCAGCCAGGGGCTACAGTCTCCCCAGCTGGACCCCCATGAGCCCCCAGAGTCTAGGCCAGCACCTTGGTGTCTCACACTCAGGTCACAAAAGTCACAGACCAGCCAGGCCCAGTGTCACCTTTGCCTATGACACAGAGAAGCCCAGCCGAGGGGAACCCTGGCCTATTATCACAGTCCTAGCACTGAGACCAGGGCACAAAGAGGGGACAGGGCCACAGGAGAAACAGCGCCACGCAGCAGGTGTGCTGACTGGAAGAGGGAAGGTGCCGGGCTGTGCATCGGCGGGGGACACCGCGCCCGCACCGCCCTGCCCACCATCACCACCCGCGCAGCCGAGCCCGCTGCTCACCAGCCCATTGGGGATGGTCTGCTGCCCGTGGTTCAGGTACATGTAGTGGTCATTGTAGCCCGTGGGCGTGTACACGGCCATGCTGGGGCTGATGGAGAACAGGAAACACTTGTTGTCCCCTAGAAGTGACAGGAAGCAAACGGACAGGGTGACTGGGTCTACGACAGGCACAGGGGCTTCAGCTCAGGAAACGCAGCAGTGAGGCCTCCTCACCCCTCCCAGCGGGGCGGACACGGCGGGGGGCCTGGACTCCACCCAGGATGAGGCCCTCGGCTGTCTGGGGGCCCACAGGACACAGGCACCCGTGGCAAGGCAGGACGCGGCTGGGGAAGGACAGCAGGAGCACAAATGCGCACAGAGGGGAGGCACTGGAGGCCGGGGTGCCTCGGGGGGCCGTCAGGGTGGGCGTGGATGACGCTGCAGCCGATGCGCCCACCAGGCCCCAAGGCGCCCTCTGCACTGTCTGGCCCTGGACTCCGGAGAGGACCACCCTGCTCTGCCCTGACACGGGGGCTGACGACCAGCATCCACTGGAACCCACGCGAGGTGGTCTGACAGAGCCACCTTGAGGCCCACGTGGCAACAGTCACACCCTCATCCTGACGGCATTCTGCCTACAGCGGAAGCCACACAGGGCAGTGACTGTCAAGACACAGGACGAGGACCCACTGAGGCACTGTACCGCCAAAACCTAGGCTGACAGGGCTCCTGACCAACCACCCACACAACGCGGCAAGTGGTGCATCAACAATCCTGTCCCGGCCACCTGCCCACATGGGGTGAAGTCCAGAGTTCAGGATCTGAGGCCCAGAGAGGCGGGCACCAGGCCCGGGGCAAGAGCTGGGAGCCATGATCCGTCTGCCAGGGGCACAGCCCTGGGTCACACCCACTCAACACTGCAGACCAGAGGCTGTGTGCTCTGACACCCATCCTGGCTAGGTAACCCGCAAGGCAAGTGACCTCTGCTGGGGCCCCTCCTGCACAATGCAAGTAAGGCTCGCATCGCTCTGCCCTCAGCGGGAAGGGGAGGCGCCCGCTCGCCACACCTTGGCAGCAAGAGTCTGGAGCTGACACCACAGACTGCAGGTGGCGGGAGCCCTGCCTGCAGTTGTGACTCTTGGGGCTTGTTTGTGTCCTGAGGCCATGCAGCCTCCTTGGGGGAGGTCACGCCATGCTGGGACACAGGCTAGGACAGCAAGCAGGCAGAGGAGCCCGAGATGCCAACTTAGCCCAGAAAGGCTGCCTGCAAGGTCAGCCGGCAGCCAGGAACCTGGATTCAGGGAGGGTTCTGGCCATTGCCACAGCTAAGGAGCCAGCACATTCCAAAAGCCAGCACTGAATCCAACCCTGGAAAGAAGCAGGGGAACAGAGGCCCTGGCCCCCCTGCCCCCCTCGGGTCTTCCATCCAGGCGAGAGGTCACACAAGATTCCAACGAAGCCACAACACTGACTGGGCAGAAGTGACAGAAAAGACGCACACGTCTCCATCTCCCAGCCCCTCCCGAGGGTCCATGGCCCAAACTCGCCCTCTCCGAGTTCAGATGCAGGCTCTGTGTCCTCACCTGAGCAGGTGGCATCTCCTGCTCTTGTCACCCCAGTGCAAGGACCATGGAAGAGATCTGTGGTCCCCAAACCACCCTCCAGCAGCCCCACGCTTCAGTACCTAACAAGGCCCTCCTTCCCCTCTCCACGCCATCCCTCGGGGACAGCGCTCCATGTCTCACCTTGAAACTGTGGCTTGACCTCCCAGGAGCAGGAGGCGAAGCCCCCAAATACGTGGCCATCACAGTCCTCCAGGAGGGCCAGGCAGGGCCCACGGCGAGTGATGCGGCCACACAGCTGCGAGAAGCTCTGCCCGTGCAGGTGCGAGGCGAAGAGCAGGCGCCAGCGCTGCCGCTGCTCCAGGGCCAGGTGGCAGCCAAGGAACAGGACGGTGGGCGCGTCCAGCAGGCTCTCCAGCTCCCGGCCCGGCTCCACCTGGCGCTCAGGGAACAACGTGGCCACATCAAGGGACCCACCTAAGACAACAAGGCCCCTGTGGATGACCACCTTCAGGAACATGGCCACGTGGGGGACCCTGAAGACCCAGTCCTCGATCACGGCTTCGTCACAGTCGAGGTCCAGCCACTGAGGCCCCTGAGGCCTCTCACCACCTAAGGAGGGAACGTCGGTGTCACTGGGGCAGGCATCCCTGGTACCGACTGCCTATCCTGCCTCGGCCAGCCCAGGAGGCGTGAGTCACCCGTGGCCAAAACACCTGGCAGATGGCTTGTCGAAACAGGTGCATGGCACCAATTCCAACCAATCTGCAGTACGAAAAATGACCGCAAACAGCCACCGACCAGGTATGGTGGCACACATCTGTAATCCCTGCGGTGGCAGGCTGAGACAGGAGGATCATTAGGGTCCGAGTTGTGTAATGAGACCCTACACCAAATTCATAAAAAAAAAGTACTGAGGGATATATACACTGATTGCATGCTGACACTGAGAAAGCTTTGGCCAGACTGACCAGGAAAACAGAACCCAGTGACTCGAGGCAGAAGCTGGGTCGTGACAGCTGCTCCTGCAGAAACAAGGATTCTGAGGAACTCCTGCGTCACGCAGCGAGGGGAGGGGGCTCATGTCTTGACTTCAAGCCACGCCACACAGCTATACGTAAGGTCGCCAACCAGCGGACGCCAAGGTCCCTGCCATGGGGGCGCACACTTACCTGGAAGCTTCATCTCAGAGACAAGCTGGGTGGCCAGGGCCTGGGTCCTGGCGGGGGCACCTGCGGCCTTTGTCCCAGCCCAGCCGCGCAGCTCCCGCCTGTGGGCCAGCACGTGCACCACGGAGCCCACCAGGTCCTCTGTGAACTGGAAGGTAACGATGGCACCGTGAGTGACAGGTCCACCATGACCTGAGACCTGTCCCATGCCACCGTGGGGACAGGCAGCTCTCTCTCTAATGCCCACTGTGACGGCTGGCACGGGAGGGAGAAGGCACCCCAGTGGAGAGGTGTCACCAAAGCTTCCATTCGGGAAACCTGACTCCACCAGTCATGTGCCCGGGAGCCCCCAGAGCTGGGCGTCCCACCCGCGGTCACTGTCCTGAGACCCACCCAAGGACACCCGGCTGCACCTGCTGAACTTCTCTGGCCTTCACAGGCCCCTCCCGCGCAGAGACCATCTTCAGGATCACGACACTCTTCTCCTGGGCGTTTCCCTTCAGCAGGTGGGACAATGACACCGAGAGCTGCTCCCGCGAGACACCCCGGCTGGGCCCCTGCGCCCTGCCAGGCACATTCACCTGCCGCATGCCGTCATAGAGTCTGGCGACCATTTCACGCGGAAGCGCCTCGCCCACGTGGCTCTGTTGGGGGCAGAGAGATCAGAGACCAATTTGGTGTGGTAGGAAGTGGGCAGGACCGGACACCCCTGTTCTATGGAGGCTTCCAGCAGCTCCAGGACTCCTCTGGCCCCACTGCCATCCCCCAGCGACCCACGTCCTGGAGGTGTCCTGGCTTGTTCTGGCCACCAGACCCTTCCTGCTCATGCCCATCCTGTCTTCCCCACGTGGCTGCGTCCATGTCCTCCTGCCCGTGGCCACCTGCTTACCACTCTGTCCAGAGCATCAGCCCTGGAGACGCCTGAGCCATGCCCTCCTGACACGCTGGCATCTTTAGGGTCTGAGCAGGGCGGCTGCACTCTCCCTCAGTGGTTTCCAAGTGTGCTTCAATTTTCCTTCTTATCCCACTTCTGTCAGTGCACACACATTTTAACTACTCTCACTAACATCTTAATTTTTAGCAGCTTGAACAATGACACTCTGGGAATGCTGCTTTCCTTTTGGCCGCCAGCGTCAGATCTGATTTGGGCCAGAGATGACAACTAAGCGGGAAGTGTGGGTCCCTGCAAGCAGAGTCTGCCAGCCGGCCACCACAGTGTCAGCACCGTACAGTTCTTGCCGGGCAGACTGCAAACCCCCGCGAGCACCGTCCTCTTCCTGTGTGTGCTTCCCACCTCTCCCTGCCAAGCATCTTCTGATTCCTGCCCAGCTCAGAGCACAGCCAAGGATGCCTGGTCCTCTCCAGCCGGTGTCCTGCTACCAGCTCGCGGGCTCGGTGCC
The DNA here is from genome assembly GCA_004027915.1 of Capromys pilorides. NCBI lineage: Eukaryota > Metazoa > Chordata > Mammalia > Rodentia > Capromyidae > Capromys > Capromys pilorides. Next base: position 15,941 of record PVKN010006150.1, read on the forward strand.
CACCCTGCAGCCAGGGCACCCACTGCTGGGTGGGCTGTACCTGTGCAGCTTGGGCATGGCCCCGGGCCTTGCACCGCTGACCTGAAGACATGGGTACACATAGCTATGACCCCCCCCGCCCAGCCTCGGGCGGGTCCTCGTCCGGAAAAGGAGCATGGTGGGGGGATCCCTGGGCCCCTATTGCTGCTGTCTGCACAGCCAGAAGCCAGAAGACAGGCTGGTAGAAGACGGCCCCCCGAGCCTCTCTGGGGATAGGGCATTAGTCTCACCCACATCCTGCTCAGTCAGGACCCTGGAACATGAGGCGCTCAGAGCCCCCAGAACAGGGCCAGAATGGGAACAGCAGGCACAGCCCTGGAAGGTGAGCCCCGAAGGCGCGGTTCCAGCACCGCATTAGGCACATCATCAGATTCCTGCACGTCAGACCCAAGTCCTCAAGGCAGTGCTGTGCCCGAGACGCCGTGGTCACCTGAGACGGGCAGGCCCGGCTCCAGACAGTCACCTGGGCTCTGGGAGGGCAGCCAGGAGACACGAGGGACAGGAGCCAGCTGGGCCTCTGGGGTCACCCTGAGTTGGAAACGCTCAACAGCATGGCCCTCCTGCTCCACCCTGAGCACCCTCCTCTAGTGCAGGCTGGGCACTGTGTGATTTCAGGAGGGCGCAGGTCTACTCAGATGTCACTGACAGCTGCTATTTGCGCTGCTGGGGCAGAGTGACTGCAACAGGAACTACATGGGCCACAAAGCCAGAACCACAAGCCATCTGGCCCTGCCAGAGAACAGCTTCTTGAGGTGCCCTGGGCCCAAGGGCCGTAGTTTGCAGATCCCCGGCCCCACACTGGCCCCGAGCAGTGGTGTCACTCTTGCCTGCAGAGCCTTCAGAGAGAAGCAGCGGGATGAGGTCTCTGCACTGTCCTTGGCCAGTGACAGGGTATCAAACAGCCTGTCGATCTCAGCCTGCTCCTCGGGAAGGAACTGGACGCAGAAGCTCTTCCTTGGGCAGCTCTTGCTGTTCCCCATCCTTCCTCCTCTCGGAGGAAAGATTTTCCTGGGAAAGGAAGAGAGAGGGGTCAGAGAGAAGAGTCGGCAGGCAGCGATCACAGAGGAGAAGCGCCGCAGCTGCGGCCGGTGACAGAGGCGACTCTGCGTGACGCAGCCGAAATGCACCAGAGCCACAGGGCAATGTCTCAGCGCGGCACAAGTCAGCTGCCGACAAGAGCGAGGGGGCTGCACTGCGACTCCGGGGTCCACCGGCACAGGCACCCAGGCTCGCACATGCGAAAACGCCACACGCAGGCCGATGGAACAGGGTGGGGGGCATTTTAATCAACCCAAACTCGTATTGCTTTAAAAACAAAACTCTGAACCTGAACGCTCCCATGAATCTGAGCACGCTGCCCCTGAGAGCCAGCCTCTGCAGCATGGGCGACCTCGCCTCCGCCTCCTCCCAGGAGAGCAACTGGAAAAGCATCCCAGGCTCCCCTCCCCCCAAACCTCCAGCACCCCGGGCAAGCACAGCCGGGCTCACCGCTGCAGGCCTCATCTCTGAAAGGCCGCAGGTGCCCCTCGGAGACGAGAGCCTGGCACGCCAGCGCTGGACTTCTGCCCTGACCTCTTCTCAGGAGGCTGTGTCAGTGAGACTGCTGGGGAGGCTCAGGCAGTTGGGGAAACTGAGGTAGCGGTGCAAAACAACATCCAGGATCAGGCCCCGATAGAGGCAGCTGGCAGGCGGCGAGCGCGGGAAGAGCACCCCACGCACGCCTCCAGGGAAGGCAGAGCGCCCGCACCTTGCCCGTGCCGGCCGTCCAGCCACAAGGGCACAGCCACTTAACCCTGTGTGCTCTGTCTTCAAGTGTGCAGCTTGGCGGCACTCAGTACACCCGCCGTGCTGATAACAATCACCTCACCAGCTGCCAAGACACCTGCCACCTGTGGGAAGCCCCGACAGCCCCGCTGGTGCCTCCAGTCGTGCCCCCTCCCTGCCCCTGGCCACCACAAATCTACCTTCCATCCCCGGCTTTCCCTACGCTGGACATTTTGCGGCGATAGCTTCTGTCACTCAGCGTCACGTTTCCCGGGCCCGGGTGGCGCAGCCAACTTGAGGTCCACTGAGCTGCTTGATGTTTGTACAGCTGGCAGGCTGCACTGTGAGGACACAGGACAAGCCCCACCGTATCCACCAGCAGCTAGTGACCATGCGGCTGTCCCCGCCTTCTGGCTGTTATGGAGACTGCTGCAATGGCCCTGGGTGCCTGAGCCCCATGGGTCTCCCGGCGGGAAGGTTGGCACCTGGCCCGGGGGTCGCTGGCTCCCATGGTGACCCTACGCTTGGCGTCTGCCCACTTCTGCACTTAGCTCCTCTTCCCCGGCCCTGCCAAGGCTTGCTGCTGCCAGGCCCTGCTTGGTGTTGCTATTGCCGTCTTAATTGAGGTCATCCTCCCAGGGGGACCTGCTTGCCACACGGCTCGCTCCTGATGTCCCCAGAAGCGGCCGGCAGAGGGCGCCTAACAGCAGGACAGCCTGGTTCAAGTCTGTCACTCGTGGGCCACCAGATCTCAGGGCCCAGGTTTCCTGGCAGTGGAGCCCAGCAGGACACTCCCTGACCAGGCTCTGTGCCCAGCAGCACAAGGCTGACCTCTGCTCAGAAGCAGGGGGTGTGCAGCTGGGCTCCATCTCCCCCCCCTCGGCAGCCCAGGCAGCCACGGCCCAAGGGGCCACCCTACGGATCGATACTGTCACTGAGACCCCCATCAGCACAGGAGTTCTCGTGCTGCAGACAGCTCAATTAGACAGAAATATTGTGGGCGGTGCGTGGGAGCTGAGACCTCAGCGTCAGCTGTGGGCCAGACCTCAAGACAAAAGACAAAACAAATGCATCTACACGCTTCCTAGCGGTGAGCATCAGGGGTTGATAGTCTACGTAAGTATCTAGGGGCTGGCGAAATAGCCCAGCAGACGAAAGCGCCTACTTAGGCAAGCACAGTGACCACGGCTCGATCCCGCATGCCATGCCAGCCCTACCCGCAGGCATGGTGGTGCACCCCTGTAATCCCAGCACTGGGGAAGGTGAAAACAGGAGGATCACCGCAAGTCTGAGCTGCGTAGAGAGTGAGATCCTGCAACAACCAAATACATTTTTAAATAAGTACATAAATAGGTATCACTTTGGGAAAGCCAGGAAGTCACTAACCCAGTGCCCCAGAGGAGAGGCCCCTGTTCTGCATTCATGTCCACTTGCTGCGTGACTGGCTTCCTTACTTGATCCTGACTTAATTCATTCCACCTGAGCAGTTGCTCCTGTGATCTTACTGGCTCACCACAGTTCTGTCCCATCTCACTCCCTGCCTTGTGACTTCCCATTTCTCCTTGGACCCACCTCACCTCGTGGTTTCGCCTATGAAAATCCCTAGAAAAGACGAGTTCCCTGGCAACCCGCTCGGTCCCCTTTTGTCTGTCTTTCCCTCAAGAAATATATTCTGCTCTTAACCTCTGTTTTTCGTTCTTTGATGTTAGAGAACAAAAACTCATCCCAGATAGCGTTTACGTTGGGAGTTTCTTTCCCCAGTAGCACTCAGAACATGAACTTTAAACACCCACTAAATTTAGGGGGAGGAAGATAGCGGGCTTAGCCTGACTAGCAGGCGGAGTGTAATAAACGGGACCTGGGGACAGCTGTAAATCCCGGAAAGCTGAGATGAGGGAATCCTGGAAAGCCGGGACTCCAGATAGTGGATGGCAGCCTCACCTGTGGGCTCTCTGTGGCTTTCTCCCTGTCTTGGAATGCTACTGATTGACCCCTGAATGAACCCTATGATAGGGAAGGGGTGGAAGTTAATGGAGATCGTGGTCACGTTCGTGACTAAGCACGTGGTCCTCCTTTACTTTAATGAGACCATGGTCACGTTTGTGACTGGGCATGTGGTCCTCCTTTGCTGAAGTGATTGTGCACGAGATCACGCTGCCTACCCTAAATAAAGCTGACTTGCTTCAGGGGCTCTTGGCTCATTGAGGAACGAATCTCAGTGAGGCCTCTGAGCTGCCTACGTCGGGTCTTCTTGTTGTTCCTTTCGGCACTGACACATAACATTACAACAAGTGGCGTGCAACGTGGGGCATGGAAGACGACCAGGGGTGAGTTAAGGGAGGCCTGACCGGGTGGGAAAAGTACGCCCAGAGTAGGCGAGACCACCGGCAAAAGTTCAGAGCAATGGGAAACTCCGCCTCAGTAGAAAATAAGTATAACTGTTTTATACGAATGATGCTCAAAGGAGTGGGGGTAAAGCTGAAACCAAAGAGTTTCAAGGAATTATTTTCCCATATAAAAAGGCATTGTTTTGGGTTTCGGCCTAAGGGAAAGGCTGCTTTAAACTTAAAAGTTTGGAAACAAGTTATGAGAACACGGCGTCGTGCTCACCAGCATGGGCAGCCAGTTCCTCTTCCTGTATGGTCTCTGCGTAGTTTAATTTCCTGAGCTTTGGAACCATTGCAACCAGACTCAGAAGAGTCTAAGAAATATTTGAACAGGTCAGCTTCAGATGCTGAGACTGCAAGAGCAGCCTCCGTGCAAACATAAATCTGCACGTGAGACCTTTTTACGACCTCTGCCTCCCTCATGCTCAAATGTAGATGCTAGCAAAACAAAAAGGATGAAAACAGAACAAGCGGTCTCTCTGGTGCATAATTATGATAAGGTTGCACCCCCTCAAGACCCCCTACATGAAGGCGCTCCCCAGAATACCAAGAGTGTCAGTTCTTTAAATTTCTCGATGCTTTATAGTGGGAATGCATCTAACAACCTGAGTCCTAAAAGGACGTTTATGGCTTTCCCAACCACCTCGTCAGAATCTAAGAATTTGGAGGATGTGGAACAAAAGGAAACTAAGAATGAGGTGTGTGAGCTGCGAGCTGAGATAAAGCAATTATCATGATTAATTTCTAAATTGATTACAAAAATGAAGGTCTTTGCCCTAGTAGTTCCTCCATCTCAGTTCACGAAAATTCAGCCCCTACCACCATCTTTTAACCCTTCTGCTCCTCCGTATGAGGAAAGAAAGGAAGCCCCCATGAAAGCTTATAAAAGTGTGACATCTCAGGCTCTTATGCAAGGGAGACAACAGGGAGATCCTGAAGCTTATTCTGCCCCACTGGGTATTTTTCCTGCTGTGGTTCGACAACACCCACCAAATGCTCCATTTCCCCAAGGGTGTGTACAGTGGGAACACCAACCTCTGGCATTCAAGGTTATTAAAGATTTAAAGCAGGCTGTTACGGCCTACGGTATGCAATCAACCTATGCGATTGGATTAACACAAGGATTAGCAAATGAACATAGATTAATTCCTCATGATTGGGAAGTTTTGTGCTGTACAATTTTTTTTTTTAATTTTATTTATTTATTTGTTTGCTTGTTGTGTTTGTTTCTTTTATTTATTTCGTGGCTGGCTCAGCCTGTCCTGGTGGTGGGGCTGGCGCAGCATGTGGTGCTGGGGATCGAACTGCAGTCCCTGCAGTCGCCTGAGCTTTCCCAAGCAGGCGCTTTAGACCACTGAACCATCTCGCCGGCCCTGTGCTGTACAATTTTAGAGCCAAGCCAATATTTACAATTTAGAACTTGGTGGAAAGATGCAGCAGATATTCAAGAGAGGATTAACAGGGGACAAAATCCCCCAGTTAATGTTTCATCAGATCAGCTCACTGGGTCAGGGGCCTGGCTCGGTATCCAAGCCCAACCGCAATGTGATGACGTGGCTATTGTGCAAACTCGCATTTGTTGCTTGAGAGCTTGGGAAGTGGAAAGGCCTGGGGATGCTCAAAAGTCATTGGCTAAGGTTCTCCAATCTAATAAGGGGCCATTTGTAGATTTTGTCTCCCGATGAAGGGAAGCTATACACAAAACAGTGAGAGCACCAGATTTGAGGGAGTTATTGTTACGAACTTTGTCTTTTGAGAATGCAAATGCCGAATGTCAAAAGGCTCTGGGTCCCTTAAAGGCACAGGATGCATCATTGGAAGAATATATTAACTCCTGTGCTGATATTGGCTCAGAGCCATACAAAGCTAATTTATTGGCAGCTGCCTTACAGTCTTTTTTTAAAACAAAATCATACCAAATGTTTTAAATGTGGAAAAATGGGTCATATGAGAAAAGGTTGCAGAAAAGGACAAAATAAAAAGAAAAAAACAGATAACAGCAAGACTGTTCCAGGACTTTGTCTGAGATGTAGAAAAGGTAAACATTGGGCTAATGAATGCTGCTGCAAATTTGATAAGCATGGCCAACACTTACAATCTCGGAGAAACTGGAGAAGGGGCCTATCATCTAGGGGCCCGAAGATAGACAATATGAAAAACCCACAGTTTCATTGGCCAGCCCAAATTTCAATCAAACGCAGGATCGCAGCTCTTCCCCATGCAACCTCCAGAAGCAGAAGCACGGCCTTAGATCTGATGACTATGGAAATCAGCTTTTGCTCCCGCTTAAGGAGTTTACAAAATTAAAACTGGACTTTTCAGCCCTATTCCAATAAATATCATAGCTCTGACTGTAGAAAGGAGCACTGTTATTGCCCATGGTGTATTTGTACATTTGGTAATTTTTGATAGCAATCATGAAGGAGAAATATGAGATCTACTACTAAACCTTTTCAAATTAAAACTTAACTGCCTATTAAAAGTAGAAGTCAGCTTCTTTTCACATCAACTCCTATCGCACTGTCTGGCCCTATTGTCAGCAGAACGACAGGTAACACCAGAGTAGCTATGCACAGAGGCCTTGGCTACAGGGCCATAGTTCCCTTAAAGCTTTGAGAAGTAACGAGGGCTCAAGAAAACTCTTCGTAGGTGCTAAGACCATGAAGCTGCTGCTAGCCGCTAGGCCAGCACACCTATAGAGAAAATTAACCAAAGACAGCCCCAGTGCTAAATGGCCTGCAGGTTTTGTTTCAGATAATCAATGCCATTTATACAAGGACGTTGTTGAAAGAAAATAGTGGGCTAAAAAAATAAAAATTAATGAAAAAACATTTCAAGGCCATTTCAGATGCAAGTGTGGGTGGCCTCGAGGTAGAGCAGCCATAAAGGTGTGAGGCCACTGTCCCAGGATATTTTAACAGATTACTTAAAATCCCTTTAATTCCTAGTTAAGTGTGGCTGCTTAAAACTGTCCTAAATTAAAAATCGTGTTTAAAATGGGGTTTTGATATTTTACAAATATGAAATACCATTTAAAGGTTGAAACAGTTGCTTGATTTTGACATCCCATTTAACTAATAAAAGGCCTAGTGGTGGCCTCCAAAGGGGTTCAAGCTATAACTTCATAGTTGGGTCAACTTATACAACAAAGACATTTTGTGCCTCAAACTGTTAAAATCAACCACTGATGATTTTCAGACTTTATTTGGTAATATTACTCGGCCCCATCTTGATTTTGGACTAATTTCTATGGTGCTGTCAACTGTCATTATCCTTCAGATAAATTAAAGTAAAATAAATAATAATAAACATATGGCTTCCTCTTCTAAAATCTCAAAGTTCTGTTAAAGCAGAAGGGGAATCAACCCTGCCAACTTCATTTGTCAATATATACCACCAAATTTTTAAACTTCCTTTCTACCCTAAAGCTTGTGACACACAGGGCCAAGAGTGACCCCCACAGCCAGCAGAGCCCCAAGGGAAAACCAGACCCTTGCAGCGACAGCAGCCAAGCCTGGGTGAGCTGCCAGGGCCACCCATGCACCCCAGGGTCCACTCAGGTGCCAGCATCAGGTCCTCCGGGGCAGCATCCTCTCCACGCCCACCAGCTTGGAGCACCTTCCTCTTCACCCTCTCGGCCTCTGATCTCCTGGACTGTGGCTCCCCAGCTTCCCTGGAGCCCACAGAACCTCAGCCCAGGGAAAAGGATAGTCCCCACACAAGAGGGCCCCCTGCTGGCCCAGTTTCCACCTGGGCGTGCGCTCCTGTTCCATCTCCTGCTTTGTCTTCCACCCTCGAACCCCACTGGGCACCCCAAGCCACCTCCTTTCCAGCTACAGCTACTCCCAGCCCTGCTCAGACCCATGACGTTCCTAGAAGCCAACCCAGTGGGTCCTGGAAGCAGCCCGGCTCCCTCAGGCCTCGGGTCCAGCAAGAGCCTGGGGACCGCATCACCCGCTCTTCCCTGCCCCACCTGGTCCAGGATCCAGCAGTCAACCAGTGCCAGGCGAGCAGGCACTCAACACACGAGGGACAGGTCTGCGAGGCCACCAGCCTTGCAGGAAAACACGCCCAGAGCCATCAGGAAAGGCAACAAGGGCAGGTAAGGTGCCACCACCGCCTCCAGCCCCCTCAACGTGCAAAGCCACTTCTCTACGCAAAACACAGCAATTGCTCTCCAGGGAAGAGAGCCACCCTGAAAGCCACCAAGGAATCTGTGTGTCCAGTGCCTGCGCCACAAAGACCAGCCACCAGTCCGCCTCCTTCCTGACACCACTCGTTCAACTCTCCACGTGACTTGGGCCAGCCCAACCAAGGTGGCCACAGCGGACGCGGAGAAGCCTGGTACGACGGAGTCCTCAGGCACCAGGACGCTGCACCCAGGGTCACATTCAGGCTGTGCTGCACCCCGGAAGTGAGAGCAGCACAGCAGTGAAACCAGCAGAGGTGGGGCTGAGATGGCCAGAACAGAGGACCTTGGGACGCAGGGGTAGCAGAAGGGGCCAGAGGACGGGGGTGCTCTTCCACCTCTACCCAGCCTCCTTCCCCTTCACTCCTAGGAACACCTGCCCCTTGGCCTGCAGACCGCAGCCTGAGCAGTGGGCCAGACATCCACGGGGCCCAATGTGGCTACACGGAAGGAAAAGGCCAGGGAAGCCACCACAGGGAGCACAGTGGGTGAGAGGTCAGGGCCAGGGGATGCCCCAGAACTCAACCCCATCCCTCATATCCCAAGCCTCAGCACCTGCAGGGCACCACTGAAGGATGCGTCACAGGACAGTGGAGGGCAACCTGTCTCCTCTGGACGGCAACAGCAGGGGACAGAGGGGAGCCAACTCCTCCCAGCCTCAACCTCGGGTCAGGCCAACTCTCCTCCATCCACTGTGGAGGAAGCGAGGCCTCTGATGCAGCCTTCCTCCACAAGCAAGCCCCTGACCCTTCCGCCCCGACCAGCTTTCTGTGTCACCCTGACACAGAGGCCAGCCTGGCACCTCCTACCCAGAATCCTCTATGAGGAGGACTCCCCCTAGTGTTACTTTCAGGGTACGTCAGGATTCCTGGTACCAGAGGGCCACCACCGGAGGCAGCGCTGTCCCCAGCACACACTATGGCCTAGGACACAGTGAGTGTCATCAGTGGGAGGGCGTCCTACTGCCCTGGGGTAGCAGGGGCCAGGGCTGCTGCTCACTGTCCCACAAGGCACAGCAGAACCCCATGACAAGCATCAAACCCCAAGCGCCAGCAGGGCCAAAGGGGAGAAGCCAGAGCCACGGAGGACACTGGGCAGCAATGAGCAGGAGGGGACACCCTGAAGGACACCGATAGTCACGCCCCTGCTACTCCCACACAGGAGCCTAGGTTTACAGTCAGGGTGTGAACGGACACTGGGGACGTGAGTTCTACTGCGGTCCTGGGTTTTGTCACTGTGGGCAATTTGCTACATGACTTCAAACCTTAATAGAACAGTAGGGCCTAACAGCACGTGGCACACACCTGTAACCCCAGCACTCAGAAGGCTGAGGCAAGAGGACTGCTGTGAGTTCCAGGCCAGTCTCGGATACATAGGGAGCTCAAGGCCAGTCTGGATTACAGAGTGAGATGCCATCTCAAAAATCCAAAAAAGCCAGGTATGGTGGCGCACGCCTGTAATCCCAGCACTTGGGAGGCTGAGGCAGGAGGATCGGTGTGAGTTCAAGACCAGCCTGAACTGCATAGCAACACCCTGTCTCAAAAAAGACCAAAAAAAAAAAAAAAAAAATCTTCAGAAAAGTAGATCCAGTGGCTCACAATAAGCGACAAAGACCTTTTGCTTGACCACACTTTGGTCGAACTCCTACTCCATTTAGCAAGAGCCATCATCCTCAATAGCTGACCACCCTCCTGAGCTAATCCAGGTCTGCATCCCCTGCCACCCCAAGGAGGGCCCGTCCTCAGCGGGAATTCTGTCAGGTGAGCTTAGCCAGCCACCTCTGACACCCCTACTCCTCCTCCAGGTGTGTTCCTTCCCGACCTCCACCCTGCCCGCATTCCAGCTTCCGCGGAGTTAGGGCCCTGTTCTGTCCTCCTCCACCTATGGCCGGGTCCTCAAGGACGTCTCCCTTGACAGGCCTTTCGGGTCAGTGAGTCACTTCCTTAGCGTCGAGGATGAAGCAATCCAGGCAACTGAGACTGCATTCCAAGCCAATGGCGGAAGCAGATGGCCCAAGACGGCACGGGCCGCTCTCGGACCGCCTGCCCTGCCCCCACTCTCCTTCCAGGGAGGTGACCAGGAGCTGCGCTCGGCAGGCCGCGGTGCCCGCGGGGGCGGAGTATGCCCTGTGGACTCCCCACTCCGGCCCGCCGCCTCCAAGAGGCCAGGGGCTCATCCTTAGAGCATGAGCGTGGCCCTCGGTGTCCCTTTCTTGGGCCAAATGGGTTTCAAGTCCCATTTACGGCCGAGAGCGAAGGGACACTTCCGCAAAGGGACAGCGTGGCCTGGCCGGAGCTCCTGCTTGCGTCCCCACTCAGCCCCGGCAGTGGACTCAGCGGCTGCACGCTGTGGGCCTCTCGGCCTCCCGTACCCACCTGCCGCAGACGCCCCTTCCTTTCCGTGCCGACCCCCTCCCGCCAGCTGGCTCGGGCCCTGGGGAAGGCACCTAGCGGGTCTTATGGGGACCACACACGTGGTACAGCGCAGGATGCTGTGTGTTCCCAAGGACCACGGGAAAACCGGTCCTCGTTCCCTCGATTCACGACGTACAACGCCCACCCTCAACTCGGCTCACCCAGCCTGCGCCCCGCAGGGGTTTCACACGACCTTCCGGTCCGGGGCTAGCAACCTGGGAATTTCCCCCCGGCTACCGCCCCGGTCCGTTCCCAGGCAACTGTGCTGACGGGCGAACCTGCAACCCAATCGCGGAAGAGGAGGGCGGGGCTCTCGGCGCGATTTTATCCAATGGCGATGTAGTTCAAGGGAGTGGGCGGGCTGCGGGCGGAGAGGGCGGGGCAGAGTACCTTGAACTCTGCTGAGGGTGGCTATGAAGAAAGCCAGATTGGTGGACAGGAGCTGCGCTGGACAGGTGACAGGCCCTGCTGGCCTCTCATATGGGAGCCGGTGCGGACATCCCCAGCCCCTGAGCCTCTGGAGGACCCGAGGCCTGGAGCCGTCCTGGTCCTCCCAGCACCAGCGCCTTGCGGCCAGCATTTTCCAGCTGCTCTTTAGACCCCAAGACCTTCTTCCGCTGTGCCCTCGCCATTCCCCTGCAAAATGTCACCTCCAATTCGTCATCTGTGCATTGCTATGGTCCACTGTGGATGAGTCCTGGGACCCTGTCACCAATGCCCAGGGGCACGGCCGTCCTCACAGCCAGCCTGGAGCTGGTGGTCCTGTCCTTTACCGTGGGGCTCTCGTGAGAGTCCCTGGCTGTTTCTTTCTACCCCAGGTGCCTCCGCTGGGCCTCTGCTGCCTCTGCAGCCCCAGTTCAGCTTTTCTTCCCGGTCCCTTCTGTTCACCCCACATTTTCCTGAAGCCACACCCTTCCCCACCGATTGGACGTGCTGACCCAAAAGCAGCACGTCCATCCGGTCAGCAAGCATGGACCTAGACCCTGTGTCCTCTTGCTTCCCAGGCGTCTGTGAGGCTGTCCACCCGCACCGATAATACTCCTTCCAAACCTTCGCCACTGCTCACATCATTCCATGTCCCCAGGACCTGGTGGAACATGTCCGACCTCAGTAATGTCCTCCTTCCATGGCCTCCTGGCCCCTTTGAATCCACCCCCATCCTGCGGCCAGCGGAGCACTTGACAGAAACAGATACCTGCCTTGCCCCTGGACAGTGAGATCGAATCAGAGGGGATGATAAAAGCCTGCCTGGCCACTCACCAAGAATCAATGACGGACAGAGAAAGAGTCGTGATAACCTCCCTCTAAAGGACGCCGCTTTCCTACTGAGCACTTCGCTCTCCAAGATCAGTAGCAGAAACCAGGCCGCTGTTTCCAGTCCTATGCGGTAAGCAGCCCCCTCCGCGTGCAGGACTGAAGTCACCTCCACAGTCCACAACCGAGCAGCCTGGGTTTCCATCCAGCTGCAGAGCCACGTGGGAGTCTGTTCTCAGCCTTCCATGCCTGTCTTGGCTGGGGGTTTTCTGGGAATCAGGAGCTGGGTCCACTCTGCGGTCCAGCGGTGTGTTGGACCTGGCAGAGCAGCAGCACCTCAGCTGAGAGCTCCGCTTCCACAGGAGCCTCAGAAACCTCCTCTCCAGCACTGTGTAAGCTGCCCCAGTTAGCAAACCCGACCTAGACTACAGCAGGGATCCTGGTGGTGCTAGGACCACCGTAAGAACCACAAAGGAAAAAGAAAAGAGACCCACGAGGGCAGTGTTGGCCTGGCCTGTCTGCAACCACGCACAGCACACCTGCCACACCCAGCTGCCCTCCGAGGTCCTCGGTCACCCACCCTCCACCTGCCAAGCCAATTAAGGCAAGGGACAGACATCTCGGGAGGTGTGGCTTTGGGGAAGCGAAGGCAGCAACAGGGACAATGAGTTGCTGAGGTCTCGAGTCTGTAAGCGAGAAGCCGGGTGGAATAGAAGATAACAACGAGGATTTCTGGGCTTGGAAAGAAGCCAGAAGGGCTGGGGATATAGCTCAACAGGCACAGTGCCTGCCTGGCAAGCACAAGGTCCTCAGTTCTTTTCCTGTTTCCTGATACAAAAAAAAAAAAAATTGTACTTAAAAAAAATTTTTTTTAATCTTTATTTACTTAGGTGGGGCATGGTGGCACATGCCTGCAATCCCAGCACTTGGGAGGCTGAGGCAGGAGAATCAGTGCAAGTTCAAGACCAGCCTTCGCTACAAAAGTGAGCTCAAGGCCAGCCTGAACTGCATAGTGAGACCCTGTCTCAAAAAGACAAAAAAAACATTTGTTTATGGCTTGCTCAGGCTGCACTGGGGGTGGGGCTCAAACCACAGTCCCTGCAGTTGCCTAAGCTTGCCTAAGCAGGTGCTTTAGACTGCTGAGCCATCTCGCCA
>PVKN010006151.1:0-29116 GCA_004027915.1 Capromys pilorides
ATATATAGGTATACATTATAAAAGTATTTGCATTTTTCTGTAGATTTAATATTTTTGTCATAAACTATTGGAAATATATACAAAGCGGCATGGCCAGGTGAATCTTAAACATATAGAAAATAATGGAAAAATAAGAAAGCAAATGAACTGTATACTATATACATTATTAAAATACCTATATATAGATTTGAGGAGAGAAATTTAGGAAAAAATGATGCATAGTATGTATATGAGAATAGTTTCTGAAGAGCAAGACATGTAAGTGGGGCTGAGGGATGACAAAGAGGAGTAACGGATGGGTCGCTAGGTAGATGGACCTTGCATGGAATGCAGTGAGGAGAGATGAGAGGGACTGGGGTGAGTCCATAGAAAACTGTTAAACATCCAGTCAGATCTAGGGCCCGCAAGTTACTAGTTACATCATTTGGGGCAAGGTTTTTAAAAATCATTCATTCATTCATTCATTCATTCATTCATTCATTCATTTGGTAGAGAATCTCTCTATGTAGCTTGGCCTCATAGTGATCTTCCAGTGTCAGCCTCCCCAGTGCTGGGATTATAGGTGTGCACCATCAGGCCTGGTTTCAGTAGCCAGCATGGCACACCCACATGGCATGGGGTACCTGGGATTGAACCCAGGTCTTTGCGCTTGCCAGGCAGAAGCTTAGACTTCTGAACTATCTCCCAGCCCCGAGGCAAGTTGGTGATCACTCTTCAAACTCTCCTTTCTCATCTATAAAGTGGAGATTATCATCTCTACCTCATGTAGTGGGTGTGAATCTTAAAACAAGCTCATATCCAGGAACCTCCAGCCCTTACCTATGATATTCATGCAGTAAATGTTCACTCTTCTTTCTTATTACTTATCTAAGTCCTCAGAAACCATCAAGAGACTTGCCTTCTCCAATTCCATAACACGATAATTCTTTTTATGTTCTTCAAGGACAATTATCCCTGGTGGGTCACCATTCTATCCCACTATGTCTCACATCTTTAGAAGTCTTATTTTGAGTGTATCTAGCTGATCTTTTCTGCCAGCTGTTCTGGAGTGTTGTTCTTGACCAATGGCTCTTGAAATATAGTCTATGTCTGTCATTTTTTTTTTTGTCTCTACATTAAAAGGTACCAGCAAGTACTGAGTGAATGAGCAAAAGAATAAACATCCCCTGTGTTTTACTGTGCTTCCCACTTGGCACTGCCTAATAAATACATTGACATATGATTGCTTTTCCCCACCCCTTTGACACTTACCGACTTATCCAAACAACCTGACACAATAAGAGTCCAATCCAGTCCAAATACATTGGACTCAAAGACAGGAACCCTTTTTACTATAGATGCTCTTTCCTATATTCTGTTAAACTGTGAGTAACATTTAAGAGCTAAAATTGATCTTATGTGATCAAACCCAGGAATGCTAAAAGTTAGGTTAAAGAATCTGGATATTCAAAGCCAGTTGCAGTTAGTAAGGCATCATGCTTTCACAGAGGAGGTACAGAGTAAGCAGAGTTTATTGGTGGAGAGAGATGTGGGTTGTCTAAAGAGAGGGCAGAACATTCCAAGGGTGTAGAGTGACACATGAGCTGGGTATTGAGGATGGCAGCAGATCTGTGTTGGCAGAGAGTCCCTCAAGGGGTGTTGGCCGCTCAATAGGATATCACATTATGTAAAGGGGACAAGATGGTGCATGGACGGATAGGAAGCTGTCACCATTCCCCCTCTGTTCTCTCCTTCACAACACCTATATCTCATGCCTGGTTTGCTCCTGACCTCCTTTTAGCTGGGCCAGAGACATGGCTCAAATGCTGACTTTAAGATGAAATCCGAATGACACATTTGGAACCTCATGCTTCAGTCTGGAAATGGTTTTGCATTGTGCATGCGGCACACATAGTGGCCCGCTGAGACAGCTCCAAACCCAAGAGGGATCTCTGTGCAGCCTCGGCTTGATATTTACTTGTCTTATGATTAAGCCAAGGTACTCATTAGAAGGGCTCATTTCAGCAAGCAGTCTGCCACACATAGGGCTGCTGTTCTGCAGTTGCCACAGCGCTCCCTTAGGTCCCCTCCATCATTCCCTCTCCAGTTCTGCCTTTGCCACATTGCTGGATCCTGAAAAGCAGCTGCAGGAAGCCAGCCTCCTCATTTTCTCTGTGGCAGGGCCAGATACCAGCATATGCGCCCTTTCTCTCCCTAACTGGGTTCCTATTTTGCTTTCCTAACCCGCCTCAGTTCTTTGATTTGGAGAATGTATGGAGGCTTATTTAAGCCATCCTCTGGTTAACAAGCACTAAGGTACATTTATATATCAAGGAAGAATTTTTTAATGATACAAACAGTTTTTTCATGAAAGGTGAAAGTTTGCATTTACAGCACTTTTTCACAATTAACGTGATCTTTGCTGTTGTTTTTTAAGTTTATTGGTACATTTTAAGTATACATTATGATCACATTCATCATAGGAAATTTGCA
The DNA here is from genome assembly GCA_004027915.1 of Capromys pilorides. Classification (NCBI taxonomy): domain Eukaryota; kingdom Metazoa; phylum Chordata; class Mammalia; order Rodentia; family Capromyidae; genus Capromys; species Capromys pilorides. The sequence continues at coordinate 2,473 of PVKN010006151.1, forward strand.
CCTGTACAGGATATATCTTGGTTCTGCTCTCCACCATTCCTCTACTATCCCTCCATCCCTCTTCCCCTCCTTATTTACAAAAGCTTAGTTTTCATTTTTCCCTTCTTTTTTTCATTAAAGAATTTTTCATCTGTTCTTTAAAAGTTTAAAAGCAGAAATAAAGCCGGCGAGATGGCTCAGCAGTCTAAAGGCCTGCTTAGGCAAGCTTAGGCAACCACAGGGATGGCAGTTCAATCCCTGGCACCACCCCAGGGGCAGGCTCAGCCGGCCATAATACAAAAAAGAAAAGAAAAGAAAGATGCTGCACAACAACAAAAAAATAAATAAAATAAAAAAATAAAAGCAGAAATATCCCACAGCACATAGTCCCTTTTGCCCTAACAGGTATCAAGGTACATATTTTCTAGGTAAACACTGTATATATGGAACGACTTGCTTTTTTCCTCAGAATTTTTGGCTTGTCCTGCCTTTTCCGTAGTCACTGAAAAGGAAAAGAGGAATGCAGCTGCCCTAGAAACTACTCGTCCAGGTTCCAGAGCCCCTGGGATGTGTGCAGTCAGGGTTAAGCAGGAAGCAGATGTAGCTCAGGGTTTTGGGGATTCTGCCGAATGGCCAACAGTGTTTCTTCCTTTGGCATTGCTTCACAGTTAATGCAATAAAATAACTGCTGAAATCTAAGCTATTTTTACCTTTTGTCTCTGAGTTTCAGTTCTCCATCCTGAGTCCTAATGATGCAGTTCTCGTAATGTGTTGCTTCTCATGATGCAAATACTGTAGTAAATCGTACATGCAGAGGTCTCCAGCCTATCTTAAATGGATACTACTTTCAAATTTGGTTTCTCAACAGCCACCACTTATGTTTCTTTAAGGTTAAAAAAAATGCAGAGCACTAGCAGAATAATTTGGACTCGTGTAGATTCAGTACCTGCCTATTGAGAAAAGACAGGCTGTCCCCATCTCCAGAGGGGAGGATAGGCATAGCCTCTGCCTCCTGGGCTGCACGGAGCCTTAGATTTCCAGCCTGACAAAGCAGAAGCCATTTCATTCCTTGCATTTCTCTGTGGCCATCATGCTGATACATTTGCTGAGCTATGTCGACCGTCTCTGCAGCACCAACAGCTTTTATCCTGTTCCCACTCCACTGTAAACCCAGAAACAAATATTTAACCGGCTGTAGAGAGCCATCCACATGAGTGCTGTCCCTCTGGGGGTCTGCTGCACGCAGCGCCTGGCTGGTCCTTTCACGTTGCACAGGACATATAATGTATTTACATCTCGTGTAACCATAGAAACCTGTTGTGTCAGGGAAGACTTTATGATTTTGCTCCTCTCCAGAAAGAGATGAATAAAGCCACAGGGCAACCTGCCACCTCTTATTTAGTTACTTTGTAATCATTTAGCAATTAAGGTTGCAGAACATATTTACTATAATTTTCACATCTGTAGACATTTTATAGAGCACTGAATATACATAAAGAAATAAAAACACTCGAGACATTATTTTAGAAGCCTCGTAGCCAAATCAAATTTTTTTGTATTTTCTACACACTCTGTGCCTTATTATTCATTCTTGAGAATGGGTAGCCTTTTTTTCTGTGGCTGCATTTCCTTCCAGGAGCCCTGACATGAGGAATACACCAGTTTGGGAGCTGGGAAGGGTTAGCTGCAGACCTGTTCAGATCTAGTTCTTCTGCTTACTGTTGGAGCCTCCTGGGCTAAGTGAATCTCACATAGCTTTAAACCAAAAATCAATGAAATGGGAATGATGATAAGGTCATTGCGAGAAAAGCAATAATTTAGGAAAAGACCCAGCACACTATAGGGGTTACTATATGACACTGCTACCATTGCCTCATTTTTCATTTTCATGTATTTTTTTTAATACAGAATACACTATAAGTACATCCTGATGCCGGGAAAAGCTTGTTTTGTTTAGCACATATATGGTGCTTCATACTTATCAAAGGCTTCACAAATATTTATTAATTATAAAACCCCCAAGGGAGCTGAGGAATACGAATTCCATCTCTTTTCCAATTAATTCTGCACCTTTCCATTTGGCAAATACATATGTTTCCAGGCTTTTAATAGAGCAAGGAACCCCCTTGGCTCTTTTGTCTATGCCTTGGATTGTTTAAAGGAATTATCCACGATGTCATGGAGTCTCTGGTTTAGCTGCTGGATGACTTGGGCGACCCCTGCCGGTTGACTGCTAAATCAGGCTCGCCTGCCAAGCCAAAAGCCGTGCCCTCACTCCCAGGCCCCAAGTACAGTACACTCTCCTTATGCTATTTGGACTATGGGTGGTAGGGTATAATCACAGCTGTGAAGGCATGGAGTTTACTCTTATTGTTATTATTTTCTTTATTATTGTTATTTAAATGGAAGTATTAGAATGCAGGGGAAATTTCCCACTAGCTAATAACCATTTAAGTTGCATTGGGGGCTTTCAGGACTTGACAACAGCTTTTCAAAATCTCGGGCTGTTAAACCCCCTACTGGGTTAATGTGGCAGAAAAAGACAAGAACGACACCAGCCAGAGGCTTTTTGTACAGTGCTGTATCTTGAGCATCTGGAAGAGAGAAAGAGAAACAGATCCTTTCAGAAAATCCAATTAAAGCAAGAAGGAAATATGCTTGAGAGAGAGAAACAGGTTCTCCCCAGAGGTAAAAGACTTTGATATTAACAAAGGAAAACCCCTATTACTTTGACTTGCTTCAGAAAAACAGTGTCTCTGGACATCTTCACAGAAAGCAAATGCTGCAGAAAAATGGAATTTTTTCCACCCAAGTTCAATTTAGACAATAGCAGATATGACCATTCAAAAAATTGCCACAGATGTGGGGGTGCTTAGGCTTTCTGCACTTCTCCTAAAGGTATAGGAGTTGCAGTCTCCCTCTGACTCATTGCCCAGTTATAAATGGTTTTTAGAGTGATTTTAGAGGTCACCCCTAGCTTAGGGACTACGTCCTCTAGGAAAAATAGCCTCCCTTACCTGAGTGTGCCTAGCATTTAGACACACCTTGACTCTCTCATTAAATAGTCTTATTATCTATACCAAACAGACCTGGTTTAGTGGCTTTTGCTGACAATATTTGTATAGAAATTGTAACTGTATGCAGCTTACCTAGAGTTAGAAGATTATAAATAAAGCATTTGCACCCCTTCCAGTTTCCTCATTAAGGGACTCACAGTGCATTAGAATATGCATTCTCATTATGACACATTGCAGCTTGTTGGATTTTGAGCAGCTCCGAGGGGGGCAGTCTCACAGCCCTCCGTGGAGGTCTAGCTGTAGGACTCCCATTATAAGCAGGCACAGTAAGAATCATGCTCTAATATTCTCATTATCCTCAACCCTCATTTCTTTTCCATTTATTAAAGGGGTCATTCGGCTTTTTAATATAACTTGCTTTAGTGCAATTGTAGGAGACGGACGTATTGATGCACTGACTCAGGCTAGGCTTCCCAAACAGCTGGTGAGAAGCAGTCCTGTCTTCCACCCCCTGCCCTCAACATGTCAAGCACCTAAGTATCATGGGTCATGCATAGCACATCTGCATGTGTTCCTCCCTGGGGTCTTCCTGGCTCTTAGAGGACAAGGGAAGTGGACTTCATGGTGATCTTTAAAGATCAATGAATTGAACAAAATTGAAAAGTACGTAGTGTGGGAGTTGCTGTGCTGCTGCCCCTGCTGCCGAAAGAGCTGAGGGAAAGCAGAGGCCTCTGTGCACCTTGAGCTTCCCAGCCCCTTACTGCCATTAGGACACGTGGTCCAGCATCAGCTTCTGAGCCTTGGAGGCCAGGGAGGCCCGGGAGGCACAGGCCTAGATGCAGCTTCATCCATTCTGGCCTTTCTGCTGCTCACACACTTGGAGCTTTGAACAAGCACCAAACACCTCAGCGTCTGCCCTTAGACATTGTCAGCAAAGATAAGACCTACCTCCTGGCTGCGCTAGAGGGTGAGTGATAATGTGAGAGAAGGACCCTGGCCCTCAGTAATGACGTTAGCTGCAGTCAATCTCAATTTTATTGCCCTTTGGATTTGCAATTAGAGTGCCCTAAAGATCAGAATGGGTACCTTATTATAGATGCTCAGTGGAAGGACCCAGCGCTGCCTACCTGATACAATTCCTGTCCCCCACAGCCCTACCATGTATATGTGCTCCCCTCCATAAGACCCCTGATGTGCGTTCATCCTGTCCCCTCACCCTGTGCAGTGCCCTCGCCCACACAGATGAGCACTTGCTGCTCCGCATCATGCTTGCACAGTATACAGGTGACCCCTGAGGAGGTGAAACAGGACCATCATGAGCCCTTACGTAATCCCCAATCAAGATGGGCAAAGGGAAAGCCAAGTGCCATGGATTTGGGGCCAGCTTGGTCTAGGTTTTGGTGTTTACCAGTGCTCTAGTCTAGAGACTGACCCCAACTGAACTATGCTAAAACGTATTGTCCTCTCTATAATCCACCTTTTCTCTGGATACCTCACAAGAAGAAAGTACTAGAGTTCCAGAAAGGACATGAAAGAAAGGATTCTTAAAATTTCTGTGAAAGTGCTGGCGAGATAGCTCAGCAGACTGAGCACCTGCTTAAGCAAGCACAGGGACCAGGTTCCATCCTCAGCACCACAGGCCATGCCAGCCACACCCCCAGGTATGCTGAGCCAGCCACTGAGTCCGGGCAAGGTGGCACATGCCTGTAATCCCATTTCTGGGCAGGCTGAAAACAGGAGGATCCCTACAAGTCTGAGCTGTGTAGTGAGACCCTGTACCAAATTTATTTTAAAAAAAGAAAAGAAAAATAAAGTACTGTGAAACCACTGTTTGCTTCAAGGTGCACATTCTGTTTTTCCAGTAACTGGCTTGGTTCTCCTGGGAGGGGGTGGAGGTTAACCTGCATGATGGGATTTTTCACACAGACATTTCACAGCTATCTTGATGGGGTCTCCCCAGGGTGACCAAGGTGATAATAAGCTCAGGGAGGCCCTGGGGAAGCCTTATGCAGCCACCAGCCTCTGGTGAGCTTTCAGAGAACACAGACACTTTGCTAGGGCTTGCAAGGACCAGAGCTATGTGAGACAGACAGGGCTCTGTCTCCACACTTGGCCATCCTGGCAGAGGCAAAGGTGAGCACACGGCATGGCTCTGGCCTCAGAAACTGGTCACCTGCTAGTTGATCTCCTATGAAGGGAGAGTCATACTGGACAGGTGTTAAGGCCAATTAAGCTCTCCTAACGGGCATATATCTGACCTGGTCTTGGATTATGTGGACAGATTATCAGTGATGGGGTAGAAACTAGATCAAAGCATACACCAAGGCAAAGCAAAAATGTGTACCTAGTTTGTTGGAGTAGACTTATCTCAGGCAGGCATGAAGATAGTATCTAAAAGTTGGGCTGGTGCTAAATATCGTCAGTCTAGACCCTGGCCTTGTGCACTGGCTTCTCAGCCATGGGTAGCATCTATGAGTGCTTGCAGTTAGGGCATAGCTGTCATTCTGGCCTCCAGATCACTCTAACAATTTTGTGTTTACTCTTAATGCCACATCTGTGTTTAGCTTCTAACAGTTTCCTCCTCCCAAAATATTCTATTCTGCTATCTTCACCTGTGTTGTTCCTTAACTCATCTCAAGTGCTGTTGGCTCTGAAGGAACAGGAAGGGCCTGCTTTCACCATGAGGCCCCTCTCCTGTCTCATGCACTGGGCACTTAGCAGCTCTTGGCTTGCGTTGTGGCAGATACATACTTATCCGCATTCAGCTTCCTCCTGCCTTGGGAGCTCCTCAGGTCACAGGCTTTGGCACTTGGTGTGTGTATGTGCAGGAGGGTTGTCCTAGCGTCTTGCATTTTGCAGATGGCCTAGGATGTGCAAATGAATGAGCACACTGTGTTCTGGACCATGTGAAATGGACACTTTGTTCTCCCACCTTCACTTCTCAGAGCCCCACAGCCCAGTCATTCACGCATTTCCACAGGCATAAGCAGATCTCCATGTAGGCAAGTATGACTTCCTGCCCCAAAGTCCTGTGGCATAAGAAGATGGGAAGGGATCTGGGTAGTTCTGTCTCCAAGTTAGAGCAAAAACCTGACTCTAAGAAGAGGGAAAGAATACTTCATACCTCAAGGACATGGGGCTGCATGATTTCCTGTACCAAAAGGAAAAACTGAGTCCAGGTAGAATCTTTTCTTCAAATAAACTATGAGAACACTTCAGTAATACCTCTGCCAGTCAGTCCAAATGCAAGACTTATTGCATTAGTGCAAAAGAAAAGAGAATATTGTGCCCCCCCCCATGCTGCTTTGGACTGGAAGCCTGCAGAGAGTAAGGGGTGGGCTTGCCTGCTCTGTTGCACTCTGCCATTGACAGAGGTGGGCATTGCCAGGGATGAGCAGGCAGGCAGGAAGGAGATAGGGCATTCTTGCCCAGACAGATGACTTTGGACAATTGAGTCTGTCATCTGAGCCTTTTCGAGTCCCTCGCCCTGATGGACTTGCTTGTAGGGATACTTCTCCACATGCTCCTGTCAGCCTTGGTGTCCACTGGCCTACCTCCTCTAGTCTCTTCAGGGCACCATGTTGAATAGAACTTGAGATGAACCACAGTTGGATCCCTGATCCTTCTACACAGCCTGGCCCCTTGGCAGAGCAGGGTAGGAGGCCCAGTGAGATCACTTTAGAGGGACCAGGCACCAGTCCTCCCGTGTCCTCTGCAGACTGAGCTTTCTGAGTGGTACCCCGAAAATGCCTCCCACTAGGCTTGGGGTGAGAATGGTGCTCCTCACTCCTCTCCCAAATAAGCTAGAAAAAAGAGATGTTGCATGGAAGAATTCTCTTTGGAGATTCTCATTCCTTCCTCTTGAGCACCTCTGTAACCTGTGGACTACGTGGGGGCTCAGAAAGCCCAGGACAGGACTCAAAGCCACTTCCTCCAAGCATCTGCACATGGGAAGAAAGTGAGACAGAGTGCCTGTCCTGCCTGTGTCTAATGTTAGTTACTGTACTGACACCTCCATCTAGAAGGTTCCTTTCTAAGGACCTTGCATACACACAATGCGGTTCTCACACACCTCTTGCTCAGGCTGTATGCCCACAGTGTAGGAGTGTGAGATGCTGCTGTGAGATGTGAGGAGCTTCACTTTCTCACCTTTTAAATAAATTGTAAATATTTACCCCAGGATTTTAGAGAAAGTGAAGATTAAGTGACCATACTATTTTTTCCAGCTGTTGGCATTTTCTCAAAGGAGAGTGCCTTGCTGCTAAATAGTGGTGTCGCTGAACATTGCACTAAGAGCTCCTTAGGATGGCACAGCAGTGCCTTTCCCTTTGTGGTCGGCCTGCGAAATGGGCTTGCACATGTGCTCCTGTGGCCCTGCAGCAGATGGAGTGACATTCTCCATCGCACATGTCAGGCATGGGAGAGCACATGCATGCATGCCATCCTCCTACAGTCCTTCCACATGGGGTGATCAAGAAACAGAGTGCATTGAAATTCTTAAAATGTATTACTATAAAAGACACATTGCCATTAACCCCCTTATAAATATTCTCCCTCACTTCAGATACATATCACTCTTGCTATCATCTGAAGCAGTTCTTGAAGTCCCCTTTTATGAGTGTCCTTAGACGTGCTATTGTGGCTGCCGCAGCGTCCTGAATTAATTCAAAACAGTTACATTTCCTGGTCATTTCAACTTTGGGCAAGAGCCAGCAGTTTCAGAGTGTTAGAACTGGCAAACAAGGTGGATGAAGACACGCGACGATGTCCTCACAAGCCTGCCTTTCTGTTGGCTGGCACTCAGCAACGGCTTTTGCTGCCTTTTTTTAAAATCACACCTAGTAAAGACTCATGAAAGAGGACTTCCAGAAGTGCTTCAGCTGATTTATATAATTTAACACTGATTTCTTTATTCAAAAGCTGATGAGAGAACTTATGAAAGTTTCTTGTCATCCTTAAACATTGCCCTATTAAATGAGAGAAGATTATAACAATCTAAAGAGGCAATAATGATAGAATAAATGTGTTTAAAGTGAGCACATGGGTGGTATTCTTGAGGGGATTAATGGCAATATGTATTTTTCTGTAATAAACATTTTAAAATTTAAACATTTACAACATTTGTCATATTGTTCAATCATCCCTTGCATTCACAGAATTTGAAAAGGGAAGTGGCAAGCCCACTGGCTGCATGTCAGGCTGTGGTTCCACATTGGGCACTCTGCTGACATTTTTCATCAGTCCTGTACAGTAATTTTCCCATTTCATATGTAAGGAAGATGTGTTTGTTTGTCTTCGATCCCATAGGAAGTGTCCAGAAGAAATGGGATTCAGCCCTCCATCTCTCACTCTCCCAGGGCTTTGGCTCTTTCTAACACGATGCAGCGTTCATATTAGTTGAACTAGGCTTTTATCAATGTGACTGAGTCAAATCAATGTAGAAGAGGGTTTGAGAACCACATTATCAGTTGTCAACAACTCTGTTCCCTGGCCAAGAAGTTTGCCCTCAGAAATAGCTGTGCCCTCAGCCAAAAATTCTTTTCCTCAGCAAAGATTCCAAAAATAAGACTCCAAGTAATGAGGCCTTCTGGTCAATTACACTCTTCTGTGTTCATGTACACAGGCCATCATACTAGCGGAAGGGAAACCTTCTCATTTATCTGATCACTGTGTTTACTAAAAGAAGAAAAGCTAGGAAAAGACCCTGTGTTCCTCCTCCTAACACTTAAGTACAGACTGGATAATTTCAGGCCATGAGATAAACTGGAAACTCACAAAGCACTTCAGTGTTAAATATACAAGTGTTCTGGATTTCAAAGACTGGAACCTTTTTCTTTTCTTTAAATCAGATGATTTCTTAAGAAACCATTTCTAGAGAAATCTTTTATTCTTTTAGCAGTTTAACAATCAAAGCACACTTGAAAATTTATTGATCATTCATGTGCATGCACACGCACATGTGTAGATTCCTGGTAGATAAATGTAATCATTTGCCTTCAGACCAACAAAAGGCTTGTACTATAAATAACAACTGTAAGATAATAGTATGTATTACAGTCCTGAGAGGATACAGAGAAAAAAAGCAATTTCTAGAGTGAAACACAGGAGCAAAGAATTAAATCTAGCTTTATTCAAATATAAGCTTTTCCAAGTAGACAAGTGAATGTGTAATAGTGGCTGGACTTCTGATTAACAACCATTACTATCACCTGAACAGTGTTGGCAGTGCATGCAGGAGGGTCATGCTGGTAGCGGGGTTTACACCCATGGACTTGACCTTTGTCTTCGCTTGCTGTGCCATATTCCATGTAATTGTGAAATCTGGACTTGACATGCGTGGACTTCCTGGAAGCACTTGCTGAGGCTTCAGCTTGTCCCTGCCCTCGTGAGAGACTGCAGCACATCTTCCTCTGTATGGACCCACACTCTTGCTACCTACTGGCTCTCTGTGTGACTCCATATTTGAGTGACACCCCTGGGGAGCTGCGGCAGTGGCTCAGCACAGCAAAGTTGCAAATCTCTGAGGATATGTCCCACTTCCTACCCCACCCCAACAGTCCTCATGAAAGTACATTTAAACCAGAGGAGGGATTTCTAATAAGGTCACGGGGTGACATAGCTCCAGCACAAGCTTGTGCAAAAGAAGGAAACTACAGAGCCCCTGGGCTGTATGAGGCAGGCTTAGCTACTTAGCTTCTTAGCCACTTCCCATTGGCACCTACGGAATGGCGTTAGAGGTGCAAAATGTACTCTGCTCCTAGTCCCAGAGTTCCACCTACAGATTCCGCCTTGGCAAGCCACATCCAGCTCTCCTTAAATTCCAGTACTCACATACTGGGGAAAGGAGCCAGACCCGCCGAGCTCAGGACAGGAGTCCATCTCTGGTCCAGTAAACAATAAGGTTTAAATACAGTTCTTGGAACCTGTGACTCAGGAGGCAATTCCAAAATGAGAATCTTTATGATCAGCTACCTACTGTCCACACCAGCTCTTCCCATCCCATCATATAATCTGTTTCCTGCCCGAAAGACTCACATCACTCATCTGTTTCTTTGGCTGTTCTATTTGGACAACTCATGGAGTAAGGTACTTCCCCTATTTTTCTTGCTGTTCCTAAAAGTAAGTCCCAGGCTCTTTTCATTTCAAAGGTTTTCTAATGGTCACTATGGAAAATCAGATGGACTTGTAAGTAGTTCGTATGTGAAAGTTTCAAAGATCCAGAAATCTTGAATTCCCAGAATCTCATGTGTGTAGTTTTAGACACTGCCAAATGATGTCTTGGTGAAATGGTACCTCTCCACTATTGGGAGACTGGCTGTGTACAGCCCATGGAGGCCTGTGGTACTCGTTTTCTGAACCTGTTTTCATACATCCAAGACATTTTCTGCTTCCTGATGTGAATCTCTCAGCCCAGGGTGCTGTTCAGTCAAACTCAACCTTTGGAATCAGGAGCTTCTCAGTGATTGTGCACAGTGGTCACAAACAAATAGCTTTTCTTCCACAAGTTTCACCATCTTTAGAGAGAGCTTTGCTGCCTTGAATGGCTCCCACCTGACAGGGGCTAACAGGGTAGCCCCCACCCTGCCCTGTACTCAGGAAGCTCCTTGCTCATGGTTTCCTGCCTGAGGGTTGCAAGAGATGGTCTTTGGCAAGTAACTGGTCATTAGTAACTCGTGTCAGCCTTTTGCCCTCTCTTCTCTCCATGCCAATCTAAACCTCTGCCTCTGCCTGATCCAAGGCTGGGGAGAGGTTGGGATCCAGTCCTGGCTGAGGGACAAGCCCTGGGCCAGGGGCCTAGAGCAAGAACAAGATAGTCCTCTACCTCCTGCTAGCGAATTATCGAGGTGAGGGTGAGGGGATGAAGAAGGACTGGGCTAACAGGGACACAAGACGTAAAGTGTGCCAGTGTGGAGCTTCAGCCACAACTGTCAGAGGCATGACAGAGAGTGTGCAGTCACAGAGACCCGAAGGCCACCCTTGCAAATGGAAATCCTCGCTGGAGCTTCCTGCCAAGCCCTGTCCCCGGGACATAGCTCTGTGGACCCTGATTCATGGCTGTTTTCGTCTCTCTGGGGAAAGCTGCATATGAACAGTGCTTGGAGCCTGCCTCTTGTGATGACAGGATTTATATTCCCCAGGGCGCTCAGGCTACACGTCTCGAAGGGACCCTGAAGCTGATGCCAGCTGGGCCTGCAGGCACTGTAGAGCTCCTTTGCTCTGTTCTTCCTTCTAGTGTGCCTCCCAGCACCCACCAGGATGCGCACCTCACTGCCTTCACTTTGCCACCTTGTGCTGACATCAGCCTCTTGCCCTCGCTTCCCTCCATGCCAATCTAAACCTCTGACTCTGCCTGACCCAAGGCTGGGGACAGGTTGGGGCCCAGTCCTGGCTGAGGGGCAAGTGCTAGGCCAGGGGCCTAAAGCAAGAACCAAATAGTCCTCTACCTCCTGCAAGGTTCCAGGAGTCAAAGTATGAGCCAGGATCTTTAGGCCTCATAAGGCACAAGGAGCTGGGTATAGTGGCACACGCCTATTATCCCAGCACTCAGGAGGCTGAGCAGGAGGATCGCTGTGAGTTCAGCACCAGCCTGAGCTACAAAATGAGCTCAAGGCCAGCCTGAGCTGCATAGCAAGACACTGTCTAAAAAAAGAAGAAAGAAAGAGAAAAAGAGAGAAAGAAGGAAAGAAAGAAAGAAAGAAAGAAAGAAAGAAAGAAAGAAAGACAGACAGACAGACACAAAGGGGGCAGTCAGGCCACAAAACCAGTTGCCCTGATTGTGTCTCTTTCCCTGCTCATATGTTCGTTCTTCCTTCCTCTCCCACTCTGGTTGACCTGTGCATAGCACCTCCATGTGATGTGGGGACAAGCATGCCCATCCAGACAGACACAATAGCTCAGTGGTAGTGGGTTTGCCTGTCATGCAGAAGGCCCTAAATTCAATCCCCAGTATAAATACATTAAAAAAAAAAAAAGTCAGAAGAAACAAGGAAATGGAATGTGGCTATGTAGTCCAGGGTTGTGGCAGGTATCCAGGGCTGAGAGTGCAGAACTGGGCAGACAGACCAGAATATAAGTCAAATGGAGAGAAAAGAGTGACAGGGTCTTAGCGCCTCATGTATGCTTCCTTTACCAAGGCTGGCAGCTGGAGCCAGTCACCCCTTTCTGCTCCTCCTGCTCTGCCATCCTCTCTGTCTTAAAGCCTTTGGGGTTCCTCCCTGCTAAACTATGTCACCCCTTCTTTCTGCAGAGCACCTCCTCTCTAGCAGTCCTTCTGTTTCAGATCTTAGTCCTCAGCAGGGTGACCACAGTCAGGCCACAAAACCAGTTGCCCTGATTGTGTCTCTTTCCCTGCTCATATGTTCGTTCTTCCTTCCTCTCCCACTCTGGTTGACCTCTGCATAGCACCTCCATGTGATGTGGGGACAAGCATGCCCATCCAGCACCTTTCCTGAGCCTCTCAGCTCAGACTGTGCACATGAGGCCCCCTAGCTCCAGCTAAGGGCCTGGCACACGTGCGCTGAATAACAGATGTTATTTTTTTTTAATGTATTTGGCACAGGGTCTCACTACATGGCTCAGACTCGTAGTGATCCTCCTGTTTTTAGCCTTCCCAGTGCTGGGATTACAGGTGTGTGCCACTGCACCAGTCTTGGTGGCCGGTGCGGAATGTGGTGCTAGGGTTCAAACCTGGTCCCTATGCTTGCTTAAGCAGGTGCTTATTCTGTGGAGCCATCTCACCAGCCCCAGATGTTCTTGATGGTACTGACCAGTGGTTAGTTACCAAAGTGTAACTTTTTTTTCCTGTCAGGATTCCACTGTAGCAGAATTTATTTAATGTTTTTAAATTATGAGTGTCAAACAGAAATTTGAGGCCACGTAGTTATTGGAACAGGGATAATTTAAGATGAAAAGTTGTTAATTGTAGTAGAGAATAAAGTACAAAGGAATTAGCTAGTAAGTGAACTCTAAGAATACTAGCCATTCTAGACAGGAAGTGCCTGGAAGGCACGTGTAACAAGACTCACCTGTTTAGCCCCTTCACCTCAGGAATCACTGCTGAGTCCAAGTGAATCAAATTAAGTCTATGGGGACCATGCTAGGTGCACTGTGGCATCTCTGGGGAGTCACCAGGAGAGGAGGGGTACCAGGAAGGACAGGAACAGGAGGACTGGTGACCAGCACTCTTGGGACCCTGCCACACAGACAAGGATTGTTTTGTAAATTGGAGGTTCCTTTATCTTTGACATCGCATGTTTGTTTTCCCCTTCAGTGTTAATACTTGGAAGGGTCAGGAAAGAGGAAACAACCCCATTAAGCATGAGCTTCTGAGGGCTCCGTCTGGCTGACAGCTAGAGTGGAACTGTGAGATAATGGAGCTGATACCGATCCCAGCCAATTCTTCTCTCCTTCGCAGAGTGCTGAATGACAAGCAGATTTCTCAGCTCCAAGCAAGCAGTAGCATTAGGGTGATAAATGCATCCCTGGACAGAGGAGCTCACTTAGTGATATTTACCAGGGTCTCTGTGAAAGGCCCTCGGCTCCCAGTGGGGCATTACGCACCTAAGCCTCCTCACCTGTTCAGGGCCTTCCTTGCTCAGCACATGATGCAGGTCCTGGTGATTTGCTTAGCCCTTTAAAGTTTCCTTTTCTCAGCCCTCCCCGCAACCCCCAGGCAACCCCTAGCAGAGAGAAGTGTGGAGTATGGGCCTTGAAAGGGGCAAGGACATGAGCAGTCACTTGCCTTAGGCCTGAGCTGGCCTCAGACCTGCTCGACCACCTATACTCTCAGCCCAGAGCAGGGGCCTCAGTTTCTCAGAACCTCTCTTAGATACATAGAGACATAGAGGTGGGCCACAGGGCTGTCATGCAGATAAAATCAAATCTGTGCAAAAGTACTTCACACACTGTGAAATGTGCTCCAGCATAAACCATTCGCTCACTCCGCAATTCCTCACACAGCAACCTCATGCCAGGTACTGTTCTGTGTCGAAGTGCCAGCTCCAGTCAGCATGAGCTAGAGGGAAAGGCAGCTAAAGTTCAGCTCTTTGCCAGCCACACTGCATTTCTGGGATCATTACCAGGGGTTCTGCGGGAGTTCATGAGAGAAACAGAGCAAGAGAATGTGGACCAATATGTATGTCATATAAACATGTATATGTAGACACATACACTGGCATAGTCATGTGATATCCAAAATATATACAAATAAGATATGTCTTTATCTAAAGAGATTATGGAAATTATATACTTAGGAGATTAAGTGATAAAGACATTTCATAAAGAAATTTCTATCAAGAGGCCAAAGAGATTTATGCTAAGGAACTTGCTGTCATAGCTATGGATACCGAGGAACCCCAGGTTCTGTAGTTAGTAGCCAGACACCCAGGAATGCCATGGAATGAGTGCCAGTCTGAGTGGGAATCTGAAGGTAGAAGGCAAAGCAGTGAATTCTGTCTTATTCAGCCTTTTTATTCTATTTAGGACTTTACTGGATTGGATGAGGCCCACTCACACTGGGAAGGCTAACATACTTTGCTCAGTCTACCAGAAACACTAGTACAAATACCCAGAAAAACAGCTAATCAACTATCTGTGTGCCCTGTGGCCCAGTCAGATTGCCATAAAATCCAGCATTATGCCAGAGTGGACTTCAAATATAGCATTCAAATTTACCACACAGATTTGCATGTTATATCTCATTTGGCCTCCAGAATAATCCAGTGAGGAGCTCATTAGCTTTCTTAGTCACAGATATCAACACAGCTGGCCGTTTGACAAGGGTCAAGATCACCTTAAACCCAAATCCCCATGCATCAAGCCTCTTCCCTCACAGTGGCAGGAAGTATAGCCTTCCCAGAGTTCCACTGGGCCAGCACAAGAGAAACTGCAAGTATGTGTTCTGAACTTAGGGTCCTGTACTCCCCACTCTTCTACACTAGTCCTCAGTCATCAGGAAACTGAAAGTCATTGTCCCATGGGCTGAGAAACTGCTGGGCATCTCTCCCAAGTGCAGTGTGATCCCAATGCCCAAGGAAGGTCGGGACTCAGAGCTGAGATGGGCCCGGTTGAGCCTCTGTGGGTGGTGCTGCTCTGTGGGGTGCAGGGGGTTGCTGCTCGCTCCAAGGGTGGGCAGTATCCCTGTGGACACGAGTCCTAGTCGCAGCTGTCTTTGTGTCCTTGGGGCACAGTGCGTGATATTTACATTTAGCAAGGCATTTGCCATTGTAACCATGCTGATGAATCAAGGCACTCCTGGGTTCTGTTCATTCAGGACACACTGCCAAGCATGCTATTAAAGGCTACCAGAGGGGAACTAATTCAGGGGGTCAGCTCCTCGCGCTCATCTTGTAGCAAGTCCCTTAGCAGCCCTTCTCAACAGTGCATACACTTGTCCAGCACTGCACCCTCCTGTGGTCATGCCTATCTCCTCATTTGGAAGTGACTTTCTAGGCTGTTTCCCCATGCCAAGCCCGGCAGTGTAGATACTCAGCCACACTGAATGGGTTGGATAGCTGGGGGTTATCCCATAGCCATACCTACCACAGCCCAGGTCTGTGGGGCTAGCCAACCCCTCTGAATAGGGGTTACCTGACATGTGCTGTGCCTGTGCTGGACCCTGAGCCATGGGGTTTTATTCACATGCAGCTCTAATCTGGGGCAGGCTCACAGCAGAATAGTGTGCAGCAGGCCATTAATAACTGGCCAGAGCTGACCAGAGACGTGATACACGAAGCAGGTCTGGGGCCACTGACAGAAGCAGGAGGTCTCGGAGTCAGAAGGCATGAGTACTAGGGCTTGTGGGGTGCCAGATAGGGTGGGCCTCCAGGCTGACTTCGGAAGCCCCATGCATCCTTTCCCTGATTGGCTTTTCTGTCATTCTTTCTATAGGGCCTGTGCCAGCAGTGAGACCGAGAGTGAAGCTGGAGACATTATGGACCAGCAGTTTGAAGAGATGAACAACAAACTCAACTCCGTTACTGACCCCACTGGCTTTCTGCGGATGGTTCGCCGCAATAACCTCTTTAACAGGTACGGAGGGCCCCTTGCCTGGCCCTGGTGCAGAGCAGGGCCCAAGCCTGGATTCTGTGCTTTTAGCTGAGACTCCTACCTGCTGAGAGGTGCTGGCCAGGTGGTGAGGTTGTAAACTCAACAAAGATGCCAGACACCCCATACTCTCAGGGTCCTCAGCTTCACAGAGCACCCTAGCTCACATGGGGAACAGTGACAGGCTTGATGTAACAGTCCTTCTGCTGGGAGGGGAGGATGGGGGGCAGTTAGCTGCTTCAAACAGACTCCAGGCTGACTTCCTGACCTGCAAGTGCAAGCCAGAGAAGCTTCATGCATGTCTTTGATGGCATCTGCAGATAATTAACCTAAAGGCCAGGTACACCTGCTGACTTCCTGGGCTGAGGCCCAGGGAGGCCATCGCAGGTGGAGAAGCCAGGGCTGGCAGAGGAAGAAACTGGCTCACCTACAAGCTCATCAGAGAAATTGAACAAATGGAAGCTGGGCATGAATATGTGCATATAAATATGTGTACTCTGTGTGTATGTGTGTGTGTGTGTGTGTGTAGGGAGAAGTGATACATTTAAATAGACCTAAGATACAATAAAATACCTTAGTATGATATATATTGTATATATTTATGCAAAAGCATAGATTATAGAAATTATATAATAAGTAAGTGATGAAGATATTACATAAAGAGATTTCTATAAAGAGATTTGTAATAAGGGCTTCACGTGTTCAAAAACACTGAGAAGCCCCAGGACCTGTAGTCAGCATGCTGGAGGTCGAGGAGAGCTTGGTGTAAGTGCACCCCTCTGCTCTAACCCCCCAGTTCCCTGTCATGTGACACATGGCCTTGCCAGCTTCAGGATGAATCGTGGCTGAAACTGCCAAGCCTCCATACCCCTTCTCCTTCACAGGCCCGGTATTGAACGGGGTCCATATCAGCAGAGGCAGGTACCCAGCTGAGGTGTACCTCTCCTGCTGCCACTTGGCTGCCTGGCAACAACCCAGCAGTCACATTTTGACATATCTCTCCAGAAGGGTACTGTGGACTTGGGGTTCCTGCCCTAACCTGGGGACCCGCCTTTGAAAGGCAGCTGGTTGACCTGGGCTCAGGGGTAAGAGACTATGTGCTCGGTGGGGGTGACCTCCACTTGGCAGCCCAGCTATGCCAGGCATGGCATGTCCTGTCTGTTCCTACTGTAGACCTGGTTTCCTCTCATTATTGTGCTGTCAGGGTGACAAACGTGTGTTTATTTTCCCAGGGCCAAGCTGAGTAGGAAGGGAGCCAAGGGCCAGGGATTTAAGAACTGGCAGCTTGGTTGAAAGGAGGCCAGAACAACGTCCACACCCAGTCCCTCCTTCCTCACCCACTTCTCCATGGCCTTTATGGCTTTGAATATATACTAGGACACAACAAGATGCAAGGAGGCATGGCATAGGGCTGAGATTTTACAGTTAACCAAGTGGTGCAGATTGTGGTAGGAATGGTTCAGGACTTAGGTTCCCCACTGGCAGCCTCAGTTTCTGCAACCGAAGGGGTACAAACTTCCTACCCTGCAGAGGTCCTTTAAAGAGGCTATGAGCTATTGCAGTTTTTCTCAGGTTGTTCTTTCATCTCATTTTTTCTTCTTTTATTCAGTCCAAGCTTACTCTGCTGAGCCAGTTTCTCCCCATCCTGTCTTCACTTTTACTTTCTTGAATAAATTTGGCCATGGCTCAAAAAACAGGGAGGGGGGAGAGGATATCAGGAGATGCGTGTATAAACAGCACATGACTGGTGTGCTGCTGCGAGGAAGGCGCAGCACGCACGGTAGCTTTCTGCTTGGGCCGGGGGGGGGGGGGGGGGGGGGGGGGGGGGGGGGGGGGGGTAAAGTGGGAAGAGCAGTACTCAGCTTGAATTCCCGAGACACTGTGGTGGGTAACCTTCAAAACGGATGAAGTCTGCGAACAGTTGGGTTGGTAGCCTTGCCCGTCTGCCTCTTCTGTCCTGCCATGGCAAAGACTCTCAGGCATCTGGAGCAACCTGATCCCTGGTGCTCCATACTCAGGAGCCAGCCTCCCAAACCCACCTGGACACTACAGAAGAAAAGGGTTGTACCAGTTGTATCTGGAACCCTATTTTATCAATCTTACAGTCCTAAGTGTTACGGATTTTGGATTGCAGAGTTGATTGTTTTAGAAAGATGGTGTTTGTGCTTCCAGGCAGCTCTGAGGTAGGTCCTATGAGCATGATTCTAGGAGCTTGTTTGTTGGTTCATTTAAAGACCAGTCCATGTGTCAAGTAGGCAGACTGTTGGCCCAGACCCTGGGTCAGGTGAGAAGCAGCAAGACCCATAAGAGCCCTCTCGTACCTGGCCTCCTTGGCAGGGTATGCTCTGACCTGGCTCAGGCCCTCTGTCCTGCCCGCAGGAAAGCCAAAGGGTCTCTTCAAGCCTTCCCATCCTGATGTTTTTGGAGGCTACTGGGGCAGCTGTAAGAGGGCAACAGCCCTCTGCAGTGAGTATTCATGGCCCAGAGAAGTCTGCAGCATGACATGTCCTCTGTTGCCACACTGGAGCGTAGCTACAGCCAGATACCCACTAAGTCCATGTCCCTTTGTTAGCCAATATGGCAGCCCTGGGAGCACATCTCATACTGAGCACACACGGGAGGGAGGATAGGAAACTGCCAGAAGTGGGTGCCAAAGCTGATTCCAGCTCCCCTGCCAGCCTACATCTTCCATCATCAACTCTGTGCTGCTACAGGGGCCCCAGCCTCCCTCTCAGCACCTTGTATGGCCAGGGATCTGGGCTAAGAGGTGGGCTGGCTTGTTGCTCAACAGGACAGCTAAGAAGTGGCTTTTCTGCAGATTTCTGACAGTGACTGGGGCCTGCCAAGCACTCGTGCCCAAAGCCCACTGTGGTGAAGAGGAGGCAGCCGTGCGCTGAGGGCCGCGTGTGCTGGAGCAGCGCAGGCTGCCTCCTGGGGCTCTCCGCCTCAGTGAGTTTATGGATTGCTTGTCCCTTTTGTTCCTGGGCTGTTAGTGGGACTGCTTTGGCACTGAGGCTGTGTAGCTAATTCAAGTCGAGCGGGCTTGGCTTTAGAGTTTTCTCTCCCTCTTACCACTGCAGGTATTGGTCTTTGTTCTGCTTTTGTTTTTGAAATCTCTGGGGCTGCTATTTTTCTCCTTGCTTGTGCATTTGGCAGAAAAAAAAAAAAAACAACATTTTGGTACTTTGAGTCCATGGCAAGCTCACTAGTGAACAAAAAATGAGGAATTTTCTTTGCCTAGCACCCTACCCTGTGTGGGCTTCCAAGAGGAGACTGCGGCCCTGGGCCTCTGGAATTATGCTGACACCTGAAGGTCAGTGCATGCTGCATATGCGTGTGTATGTGTGTGTGTGTGTGTGTGTCTGTGTGTGTGTGTGTGTGTGTGTGTGTGTGTGTACAGTCGAGGCGGGGTGTTGCAACTGGACCTGGGGACAGTGCTACAAGAAAAAAAGAGGTGGATCGACAGGCTTTGAACTGCTCCCGGGATTCTTGGCCTACCAAGCAGCACCTCGGAGTCATGATGTGAGGGTGGGCTGTCCAGGATCATTTTGGACTGGTTTCCCAGGGCAATGTCCTCACTATTATCATTCCTGATGGTGCAACCTGCATCCTGGGTCTCAAATTTTCCTCATAATGGCCCTCTGTCTGACATCACATGGAGTAGCGTTTCCTTGTTGCCCAGAGATTTGTGACTAGAGAAAAACAGACAACAAAGAAGTGTTAAGGCTCTCCTTTCTACAAAGAAGTAGCATAGCTGGACCTTGAGTCACTGTAGCTTCCACCCAGCACTGCCCACATTCCTCTGTGCCCACAGAATAGCGGGCAGTGGTCAAGCATGAATCCATGGCCTGGTCAAGAGTCCTTCTAGAAAATTACTCACAATAAAGGGAGAAAGCCTCTCCCTCCCATGGACCAACCTCTGGTGACTCTGTGAAAGGCAAAAAGAGATAAGACGGAGGGACTCTGGCTCCAGTAAGGTCTACATGCCCACATGCCTGCTGGGAGGGGCTCATGGGGGAGCCCCTTGCTGCTTGCCCACAGGAGGCTCTCTGCTGATCAAGGGCCTCAGCAGCAAATGATGGGGTGTGCAGTCAGTAGCAGGTGGATGGGGCTCCCAGGGAGCCAGGACTAGCTGCTGTAGCTGGCGTGTAAGGGAAGCCCTTTCAGGGCCCTCCCTACCCCTTCCCCTCTGTACTCAACACTCTGCAGAAGGTCAGGCTCTGAAAGCAGGAAAATGGCAGTCTCCGCAGAGCCTGCCTTTCCAACTCCATGAGCAGAAGCCTTGCCTGCAGGGAGGTGGAGCAGGACAGGGCAGGTATAAGTGCATGAGAGGAGGAGGGCCAGCATGATGAGTGGAGGCCACTGTTCCTCCAAGGTGCATGTGGCCAGTAAGCTGGCGTGTTGCACAGGTGCTCTCCTCTGCATCCCTGCTGAGCACATCTGCTCAGATGTGTGTGACTGTGGTTCTTTGAGGGCACCTGTGTGGGCCGGTTGCAGCAAGGCTGTAGGGGCCCAGCATGGACAGGCTCTGGATCACTGCACTCCTGGCCTAGGCAGCCCTTCACGGTGAGGCCCACCCAGGGGAAGTTTTGGCCCTGGTGCCGGGAAGACCTGAATTTGAAACCTGGCTCTACCTATTTATCTGTAAGGGACCTCGAGCCTTTTGGTTTTTTCATTCTGGAAGATGTGGTAGTATTGCCACCTGATGGGATCCTTACAGTGTAGGGTGATGATGAAGAAAGGTCAGTAGCTCCTGTGTGCAGTGGGTCCTTTCTCCCCACTTTTGCTCTGAGGTTTCTGAGGCACCCAAGGCTTTTAGGGGGTTGGGGGGTGGATCAGCCACTCAGAAGATTCAGAGTCACATCTCCACCCACCCCCTGAGTGGATAACTTGATGCCTTTTCCCTTAGGTGATACCAGAAAGACCTTAGTCAGATGCACAGTGATGGGCCAGTCCTACAACAATGACTCCTTTCTTTTGTATTTTAGGGAAGGGTCTACAGGGTACTCAGGGTCTCACCATTAGATCGGACTTGTAGTGATCCGCCTGTTTACAGCATCCCAAGAGCTGAGATTATAGGCGCGTGCCGCCACACGCAGTCTCAGTTGCTGCCTCAGCACACCCCAGGGGCAGGGCTGGCATGGCAGGCCTGAGGACTGAACCCCCAGCCCTTGTGCCTGCTTGCAGGCACTTTAATCCTGCTGAGCTATTTGGCCTACCCTGTGACTGACTCCTGAGCCTTCTGACTGGTGTCATGCTATCCCTGATCCTTGCTGAGTGTTCCCTGTCACTCCTGTCCCTCCACGACACACACACACACACACACACACACACACACACACGCACACATACACCCCTAGCATAACTTCCACAGCTGTACCCATCTTGGTGTGGCTGTCCTAGGCAGTGGCTTTCCTGTGACCTGGACCCAGGCAGGTGTGTGTCCTGGAATCCGGCTTCTTCAGGCCTCCCTCTCTGTCTGATATGAGCACCCTCCATATGCTCTTCACCTGCAGGAGACAGCACAGATGCAAGTGAGATAGAGACATAGCAAGCAGACGTCACTTTAAATGTGAGTCTGTGGAATTGTGACTCATTCAGACACAAAAGGAATTCCCACAGATTGCCTCTTAAGTATCAAGCTGGCCAATATATTTTAAGACCTAATTTAGCTTATAAGCAGTATTTTCTTCACCACTTTTTATTTACTTTTTGTTCCAGAAGTAATTTCAGAGTTTCTCAAAATATATCAATGGTACTAGAGCGTCCTGAGAAACTCAGTATTGATGAAGGTTGACAAGAAGGTACAGGGTATACATGTGTGCACAAGGGCACCCTGCTCCCTCTGCCTGACCTCTGACTGTCCCCAAGGTCAACATACATAGGTCAGCTTCCTGACTGAGGACCTGACCCTGCCCAGACCTACTGACTCTGGGTGTGTGGGTTAACACAGCTCAGGCACATTTACGAAAGCTGAAATCAGGCAAGGGCTGCTGCAGCTGCATCCCAAGCTCTCCTCGTTCAAGTGCAGTTTTCCCAGGCCCCAGGAACTAGGCTTCATCTGCTCCTCCTTGCATCGCTTATCCCAGTTCCATCCCCTGCTGCCAAGCATCTCGTGCCCCAAATGTAATCTGCTATTAAGACCCGAAAGTGGCCCAACTGCTATGCCTGCTCCTTCCATGGCCACTGTTTGTGTGACATTAACGTATGACATAATCCTGGGAAGGGTGCTTGCTAGTGCTTAGCCAGGTTAACCTGTCACACTGAAGCAGGCATGGCCCTGCCACTTGTTGGCTGTGACTCTCTCCTACCCACCCCAAGGCCACTGCTGGTCCTCCGTCCTCCCCTCTGGTCACCTCACAGTTGGAGCCCTGGCCCCTGCTGTTTCCCCTTCCCTAATCTCAAGGAACCCCGATCTACTCTTCCCCACCTCAGAGTTTTCTCTTGGGCTCCAAGACATAGCCAAAGAAGCCTTTTCCTGAAGGGCCATATCAAACACAGCCTCTTTCACTGTCTGTCTAGGTACCCCAACTGGGAACAGTTGCTCTTCTAAAATTCCCTGGCACTTTACCTGGCATAGACTTATCAACTTTCATTGCATGTATAGGTCTGCGACCTCCTAGGCTGGCAGTCACCCAAGGCCAAATTCCATATGATTTCACTGTTTTCCCCAGGGTGCTTGGCACAGTGCCCTCTGTTAACAGGTACAGGTACTTGCTGACTGATGGAAGAGGGAGAGAGAAAGGAGAAAAAAATAGAGAAAGAAAGGAAGGAGTGAGAAACACGTAGATTGCAGCTGACATTAGAGAACCATAACAACTACGCTAGCAAAGGTGGAGGCAGCAGTGGACGTCTGTTGGTTTCTTACCAAGCACCTCGTCCTGTGCGCAGTGCTGTGTGTTCGCTCACTGAGAGCCTTAACCAGCCACTCTGTTAGGATCTGGGGGCTCAGAGATTAAATTGATTGACCAGCATCTCACAGGTAGAGAGTGACAGACCCAGCATTAGGATTCAGATTTGTCAAGACTCCAGAGGGTGTGGTCCAGTCTCCGGCTTAGCTAATTCCCCTCTCAGATGGTCACTAGCCTTTGCCTGGTATCTTCATTACTTTCCTCGTTGGCTAAGATGAAATGCCTAATACCTGAAGTTAGAGGTGGCTCATAGCTTGTGGAGGTTTCAGCTCACAGTTGACTGGCTCCAAGGCCAGGTGGCATGGCTAGGGGGCATCGCAGAGGAGAAGCAGTACCTGGCGGGCAGAAGGTGTGAAGGCAGCAAGCATCGAGCAGCAGGCAGGGCCCTTCTTTCTGTCCCCTATGTCCTATCCAGGCTACCCACCCTTAGGACAGCTGGCACTCACACCCAGGAAGGGGCAGCCTGAATCCTAGTGTTACACTGCAAGTCAATCCCAGGATCACACCCTAGGTCCCGCCACCTCCAAAAAGCCCCATCTATCGGAGGACATCTGAGTATAAGCCATAGCACCTGGATTCCTGCTGTAAGAACTTTCTACTGCCTGCAAGAGTGTGTTCTTTGTGAGCTAGTGAGTAAATCCCTAGAGTAAAAGTTCTGTGAGGGGGCAGGCTTGGATCACACATGTCCCAGGTACAGAGGTCTTTGGAAAGAGCCTTCTCCGTGCTGCTGGACATGCACCAGCTGACCATGCTG
The DNA here is from genome assembly GCA_004027915.1 of Capromys pilorides. NCBI lineage: Eukaryota > Metazoa > Chordata > Mammalia > Rodentia > Capromyidae > Capromys > Capromys pilorides. Next base: position 26,178 of record PVKN010006151.1, read on the forward strand.
CACATAGTAGTCTTCTCTCCATTCTGAGCCCCGTGGAAGCCACCTCTGCCCACTGGGGTCTCTGTCCTGACCCCACATAGGGTCAACAGAAAAAGCCCGTGTAGAACATCCGAGGCACTGGTTCTGATGGTGACATCTCTAGGCCTGGCCACAACATCCCCTGGTGGTCACAACAGAGAACATATGTAGTGGACAGAGGCCAAGCACTGCCTATTCCATGTGGCCCTACACAAGGTGCTGGGCAGGCCCGGGGTCTCTGTTTGGGCAGTGAGCCATATGTGGCCAGGACAGCCCCTGAATGGGAGAGGGAAGCCAGGAAGCCACTGTGCCTTAGATGCCTCCCTGGGCTGAGAGGCCCCAGGTTCAGGAGAGAGCAAGGGCCCTGGCACCACAGCCAGCACATCCTGGAGAAAGCAGGCATAGGTAATTAGGAGACTCGCTGGCAGAAAGTGCTGCCAGCAGCTTAAGTGTTTAAAATTCAGCATTAGATGACCTCTGTGTCCCAGAGGAGACAACCTTCCATGTGAGGATGCTCACAGGGGAGCAGCCTCTGTATGGCTACAGGATAGAATTGAAGCATCTCTGGCTGCTTGAACATAATGGATTTGCCAATTAATTTTTTCCCACTGGTTCTTTAAAACCCATGTTCAAACCTCAGCCTAGCTCGCAGCCCTCAGAAGAGTCAACTGAGTTCAGAACCCTTAGGAAATGTGGGCTCATCCTCTTTAGTGAGCGCTGAGGTGAGCAAGGAAGGAATAGTTTCCCAAAAAATGCCATCCAAGATGCCAGGAGAGGGAGCCTTACCACTGTCCATGAGCAGCTCTTGGGGGAACAGCCCTCAGGACCACAGGAAGCCCAGCAGAGAGATGCCAGCCCCCAGGACAAACTAGCGGGCGGGGGGTAGGGGCAGGGGCAGGAGCAGGAGTCCTGGATAATGACAGCGCCTGATGGGGACATCCTGAGCGGCCGAGCCCCCTGAGCAGAGCTAGGGCAGCCATCATGCCTGGAGTAAGTTACCCCCCCCCCACCCGAGGCACAGGGCCCCTTGTCCTCCTGCCCTGCTCACTCCTAACCAGAAGCCAGGCAGGTCCTTGTCACAGCCTCCCCTGGAAAATGGCAACCCTAGGCCTGTCTACCTGGGGGAGAAAGCGTCCAGATGAGGGCACCACCCCCCAGAGAGCAGACACCTAAGCTCATTGACCTGGTTCTTCCAGGCTTGTGGGGATGCTCCTGGCCCGACTATCCAGATAGGTGGGACAGAACCTCAAGTCTCAAAGAGGTCTTTTCTTGGTCTCCCCTCAGGAAGAACTGAGCCCTGCTGCCTTGTTCCCACCCACTGACCCCACACTCAGACACCTGCTTTAGAGCCAAGTCCATGGAAAGGAGAGAGCAGGATGGGCTCACAGGATGGGTGGCCTCCCCAGGGTGAGGAGGGGCAGGATGGGGTGCGTGTGTGAGACCCAGACAAGGGCTCCTTCAGCTCAGCAAGTGTGGAAGCCTGAGAAGGCAGCAGCATGCTGGCTTGGGACTCCCTCTGGCTGCAGTCTGCACTGGGAGCTGCCACTCTTTAAGCAGAGCCTGGGCAGGAGGTCAGGGGAGTGGCGGCAGCACGCAGAGCAGGCGTATTGGCTGCTACGGCTCCCCAAGGAGCCTGTGACCCTGCTGGCTACAGTCACAAATCTCCCGCTGGAACACAGCTCTTCATCCCAGGAGGGAAAATTCATGAGCACCCATTGTAGCCCAGGCCGGCTGGTGTTTGTCATCACTGCAGACGGAAACTGCACCCCTGATGCCACTGCCCTGCCAGTGGCTTGTCACACACCATCTCAGAGCTGTACATTCTGTGCACACAGAGGCCTCACCCCCCTCCCATGCATGCTTGATTCCTCTCCTTTCCCCACCACCACACTGACTGCTGTGCTGAGGAGAAAATAAATTTTTCTCTAGAAGTGGATTAACATCATCTGAGGAAGGAGCTAATAAAGACCATGCAGTGTGAGAAAATCCTCTGCCCCAGGCTGGGCTGAGCTGATCGGGAAATGGACAGGATGATGGTGAGCCAGCGCCACCTGCTGGAGTCCTGGGGGCTTGCAGCTATGAAACCTTCATAGCCAAGAGGGGCTGTGGACACCATCCCAGGAGAGAGCACAATGAAAAACTCTGCAGCACCAGCAGCCTTGTGCAGCTGGCACCCTACTGAACCTTGGTGCTCACTTGTAAAGGCGTGGCCCACCTCACAGGCCTTTGGTGGTCAGGACAGCCTACCAGCACCCCAAGGCCCCTTTCAGAGCCTGTGCACTAATAGTGAAAAGTGCATCCTCTGGTCCTGAGGTCTAGACAGTCGAGGCAGGGGCAGTCACCCATTCCTCAAAGCCCCACAGGAATCAGAGCAACCCAGTATCTGAGATGCTGCCCTTGTGACCCCCACCCCCACCCCTGCAGCACAGACGCACTGGACCTTTCATGACAGTGTAGGGTGTAAGTTGCCTCTCACACCCCATGTCACACATGCACACCTCTCTAAACAGCTGGGACCAAAGCTGACTCTAAGGCCCCAAGCTGCACTCACCGCGGGATGCCATCTGTCTTCAGTGGCACCTGGAAGCTGCGTCAGCACCCTGACTACCCCATATATGACACCTGCATGGGCAGTCGTAACATCAGAGGCTCAGCAGAGGATTGAGGGGGTGGCTAGATCAAAAGGGCGTTCCTTTCTTAAAAGAAGTGAGGAAAAGGCAGAGGAGTGGTGGGCCTGGATAGAGTTACCAGCCCTGGTGGCATGTCAGACCCCTGGTAGTCCCATCTGTCCTCTGAAAAATTCAGGCGTCCGCCTCAGGACTGGCTGCCTCACTGCTTTGAGTCCTTATGAGCATCTCTTCTAGCAGATCTCTGTCCAGTGCACCCAGGACGACAGCTGCAGTGGGCCAGTGTTATCACAG
>PVKN010006152.1:0-29206 GCA_004027915.1 Capromys pilorides
GCTGGCCATGCTCCTGGAGTCCCCTGAGACAGCAATTGAGACTGGTCATTGTGGCCCATACCTGTAATCCCAGGGATTGGGAGGCTGAAAACAGGAGGATCACTATAAGTCTGATCTGTGTAGTGAGACCCTGTAGACCCTGTACTAAATACAGAAAAAAAAAAAAAGATATTAAGAAGAAAACCCTCTTGCTGATTTCCATGCCTGTCTGTATCTTGAATTTTCGATCTCTTATTTTGTATCTTTCTCTATTGCCTATCTTATGACATTCTAATATTGTTATTATTTTTAAGTTTTCGTCTTTATACTAAAGTTATGAATGGGGCTGGTGAGATAGCTCAGTGGACTAAAGCACCTGCTTGGGCAAGCTTAGGCAAGTGTAGCAGAGGCACCATGTGCTGCCCCAGTCCTGCCCTCGGGTGCACTCAGCCTGCACAGAATCTATCATGGCAGGGCACCCCTGTAGTCGCAGCACTGGGGAGCTTGAAAACAGGGGGATCGCTAGGAGCCCGAGCTGCGCAGTGAGACCCTGTATCAAACAAATACATAGAAATAAAGTTATGAATAATGGACACACCATGTGTGCAAAATTAAAGCATTTTGAATTTTTGGGTACACTCTTACCAGTTTTATACCTTACAATATGTTAATTAATTAATTAATTAATTTATTTTGTGGTGTGGGGGTATTATCTTCAAGTGACATATTTTTGTAACCTTCTCTGTTGTTCACCCGCTGGTTAATTTCTGTGTCCACTTGGCTAGGCTTCCGTGGTGAATTTACAGTTTAGGAGTGCATGGTGGTTAATAAATTGACTGGCTCCAGACGAGAAGAGGGTTGGGGCTCCCCTGGAGGGGCACAAGAGTGTCCTTTCACTGTTATACAATGAATATGAAGCAGTCACATCAGTGGAGATTCCTTGGTTAGAGGATAATTAGTGGTTTCTTGGATTTGTTTTTTTGGAGACAGGGGTCTTGCTATGTAGTTCATGCTGGCTTGACTTACAATGTAGACCAGGATGGCCTTGAACTCATGGTGATCTTCCTGTCTCAGCTTCTCAGTGCTAACATTACAGGTACATAGGCGTCTGTACTGGTTGATACATTGTATCAACTTGAGAAGGTTAATTAAGTGACTCAGCAGGGAGCCAGGATTCTTAGTGTGTAAACATCCTCATCCTGTGCAAGAGGAGGGCATAGACACTGTGTGAGTTCTACACTCCCAGCCCCAGGGCAGCTTGTTCATAACGTAAGGAAGGGAAAGAGGCTGGCTAGAAGCTGCAGCTGCTGCCCTTCCCTTTGCTCTTCCCTATTTTCTGCTGCCATGAATGGCTGCCCTCTGCCATGTGCTACTCTTCCTGGGAGCCAGCCAAGTATGGCCTGAAAGCTCCACAAACTATGAGCCAAATAAACCCTTCCTGCCTTAAATTTGGGTGTTGGGTATTTTGTTCCAGTAACAAGTGAAAGGTAACCAAGTGTAGTGGTTGATACATTGTATCAACTTGGCTGGATGCCTGGTGTTAGATACATTTTATCAATTTGGCTGCATTGCCTGACTGTTTCACACTGTGAGCCATGAAGACCCTGCCCCAGAATAACTCAGTTTGGAGTTCATCTCCTCGCTTCCTGCACAGACTGGTCAGCCGCTAGTTTGGACACTTCAGCTTTCCGTAGCAAATTCTTCTGCCTTCCTTTTCAGTCACAACAGCTGATCGGCTGACCGTTAGAGACTGTTAGGAACTGGTAGAAACCAGTTAAGACCAGTAGAGACTGGTACGGATGGAACACTGCAGTGAGTGTAAAAGCCTTGGGACTGAACCCTTCAGTGGGCAGTGTGCAGACGCTCTCAGCACACTTCCCCATCTGGCTCTGGGACTGGCACATCTTGTGTTATATCTGTTCCTCTAGGAAAACCCTCACTTAGAACACCAAGACAGCCACTATGCTTGGCTGCTGCTCCATGAAGCCTGGTGCTTTCTGATTGGCTGAGCAGTGATGGTGAAACTTTTAAGAGCCTTCCAGTGATACCCAACAGCTCCCTGTGGCATGTGTGCCACAGGTTTGCCCCCGCTGGCTTACAGTACTGGGATTTACGCTAACCTGGATTTCCCAGTTTGCTTACACAGGAACACACCGTGGTGGGGCTGCCTCTGTCTAATGACCTCCCAGGTTGTTATTTTAACAGAGTTAGGCTTGCTCGGTCCACAGTCACATGAACCAATTCCTCAGGTGGTTCCTGTAGATCCTGACCGATGTATAGTACCGCCCTTGTAAGCTTAAACACATCCACAAAAATGTGAACTTGGAAATCAGTCACACAGTTTTTTGTGTGATAAGGTTATCAGTGTCAAAATATTGTTGACATTATCATTGTAATTATTAGTAGTCTGCAACTGCTCAAAAATATACGAAGTGATTAAAACCCTTGATAAGTATTTGAAGTGAAATAGATAGGAAATGTAGCTCTTCAGCAAAATGCAGTGTGGGGCCTACACTTGCAGACTTGACTGCAAGAATTATGAACTGGTTCTGGTCCTAGAAACATTTTTGGGTTTGACCTGGGTGAAAGGCGGGCTTTTCTTTGTAATTGGGGAATGGGTTAGCGTGAGAGAGGAGAGTGTTAGCCAGTTGTTAGTACGTGAGTTACCTGCACACACGGAAGATTTAAACTGATTTCCTTCAACCTGGGGCTTTGTACCTATTCTGAAACCTCCGTGTACAACCAGGCATCCAGCGAGCCTTCCGTAGGAGGGAAGAGTGTGGTACATTTTTTAAGGTTCCTCCCAAATAATCTTGCTCCTGACCAGGCGGCAGAGCTCTGGATCCTGCTTGTTGCCTGCCATCTGTTAACTCAGGCACACTGCTCTCTTGTGATCTTTGGGTTTACAGTTTGGCGTGGGTCTGGCTTCTGCCTTGCGCTCTTTGTAAGGCTGCTGTCTGTGGAATGCCCAAGGCTCCCCGGCTTTTAAACGTGGCAGACAGCTTGCCCTTCCATTCTTCACGAATGGTCTGACAACTTATGATCGCTGCAGGGACACTAGGCAGCTGGGTCCATGCAGGGAACCCACCTGCAGGCCATCTTGTTTTTATCAACTGAGTCATGAGGTATCAATTAAGTTAAAAAAATGCGGTATTGTCCTGCTTGAAAATCTGGCCCCCTCGTCTGTTCCGATCTGTTTCCATTTACCATGCTTTATTCCTGGTTACTTTCTGGTCTTCTTTCTCTTTTTAAGCTCCATTGCCTTTTACATTTCCTTCCTAGGTTTTATATTGCTATTTTACCATTCTCTAAATGCTAGTAAAGAACGGACCATAAAAAATAATGTTAAAATTTATCAAAATTTTAGTTATTGAGGGAACATTAGATAGCATAATTGCTCTTTGTGTGTGGATGAGATAGGTTTTGGGGTTGCACAAAAGTTATTTAAGCTTGGGGATGTCTAAAGGTGTGAAGGAAAAACTGGAGAACCACCACTGTGCTAAGACATTCCCACCTGCTCCGGGGTGGTGCACTGGTAACTGTGTCCATTTTTGGTCTCAGGGCTAGGTGTCCCTTCCCTCAGTCCCTTCTTCTAATCCGACGCTTTTGCTCCCTTTATCTGCAGGCTCTTACAGTCTGTGGGCCACGTCTGCATCTGTCTGCTGAGTGCCATTCATCTTTCCAGGGGACCTGTTTGGAGGGATTCAAAGTAGCACCTAGGCTGGCCCCTTCTCTCTCTAGTATGTGAAACCTACAGAAGGCCACGGGTGCTTGTCCACTTGTGGCTTTGTGTTGATTAGAAAAAGGTGCTCATCTTGGTTCCTACTAACAGGGAGACCTGAACAGATACTAGCTACATTTGAATAAGACCCTCCGTCGCCATCCATGAAACAAAACAAAGTACACATCTATCATGAATACTACACAAATAAAGCTCGACTCTCTCGACATGAGATACTGCACCCTTGACAGCATGTGATATATACACACACCATACTTGGTGGCTTTAGGTCCAAACACTGTCTACAGGAAACACATGGTTTGCCCAGATGCACTTTGGGAATGAAGGCTGATCCTAATGCAGAAGCAAACTCTTTTTTTCTTTCCTCCTCCTCTCTGCTCTTCTCTCCCTCCTGTCCTCTTTCCCCCCTATTCTTTTCCTCCTCCTCCTCTTCTTCCTCCTCCTCCTCTTCCTCCTTCTCCTTCTCTTCCTCTTCTTTCTTCCTCTCCTTCAGTTTGGAGGTGCTTGGGATCACACCCAGAGACTCATGCATGTTAGGCAGGCTGTCCCATGGAGCTGCACCTCCAGCCACCACTTCTTCTTTCATCTGCTTCCATCAGTTAGGAGATGTGTACCCCTAGAGTAGTTATTTTGCCACAAGGTAAGTGTCAAGGTCCCCCTAAGTCCCTAAATCCCCTTGAGAGGTTGAAGCAGTGGGACTGAGGGAGGAGCAATAGCTGCCCCCAGATAAATGCTATCCACAAATGCTCACCAGTGCCTACCAATTGGGTCTTTCATAACCTTGATGTGTCTGCAGGATGTCAAGAGCCATGTTAAAGGATTTGATGCTAAATTCTTTGTAAATTCTGCATTTGTTTCTGTACCACTGTTATTATCTATGCTCCTTTAGATGTCCCGGAAGGAGGCAGCCCTACCTGTGTCCTGGTGTTGAGGCCAGGGTTCAGTGTAGACCTCTGCCCTCTAGAACTTCAAGGCGATACATTTGTATTGGTTGAGCAGCTAATTTTTCTTTTGTATTTTAGGGAAGGGTCTACAGGGTGTTCAGGGTCTCACTACTAGATCGGATTCGTAGTGATCTGCCTGTTTATAGCCTCCCAAGAGCTGGGATTACAGGCACACGTGCCACCATGCCCAGTCTAAATCGCTATCTCAGCATGTCCCAGGGGCAGGGCCGGCAAGGCAGGCCAGGGGATGGAACGCCCTGGACCCTGCGCCTGCTTGCAGGCGCTTTAATCTGCTGAACTATTTGGCTGGCCCTCGAGCATCTAATTTCGTGGTAGCTTGTTACAGCAGCAACAGGAGACACATGCTCTGCGCAGGGAGAGGCAGTATCTCCTTCTCGGGTGGACAAAGAGCAAGCGTACTTGGTATAACAAGCAGGTGGTCTTATTTCGGTGATGAAATATTCAACCTTTTGTTGCTAGAATACAACTCCTCCGACTGCAGCACCATCTAGCATTCTTTGCGTCTCCTGTGGGCTTGGGGCTCCAGTGCTGCTCCTCTGGCTGCTCCTGTGGTAGCGTGTAATAACCTCTCCTTTGTGTGTGACCCAGGAATTTCATGGCTTCTGCCAGCACCCATAAAACTACAGCAGACGCCCCTCATTAGATGGTAAGCAGGCCCTTCACAGTCTGTTCATTGTTACCACAGTTCTGCAAAATCTCCTTCAAAATGTACCAGGCCCCCACAGAACAACTCTGTCATTTTTGCATGGAGGATGGCTGCATTCTGTACATAAAGAATTCAGTGTCCCAGTGTCTCTCACCTTCACAGGGATCAGAGATCAGTTTGCTGCAAGACTGGAAATAAAATAAGCAAAACTGGTTGTTACTTAGATAGTTTGAAAAATATTACTTGTTGGAAATTCACCAGTATGCAGCCAGTGAAATGTTCCCTGTCTTTTTTTCCTCACATACAGAATTCTCTTGTTGCTGCACTTCTCCATTTATCCTCCTTTCCCTGTGGTGTCCTATGGCAGGAGAAAATCCTTGGAATTAGTCTCTCATTCTTTTCTCGTGAGAAGCATCCTCCACTCTGAGTTTTTGGTGAGTTAGATTTCCCTCTTGACTCCACCATAAAACCCACTGGCTTCGACAGCCGCTTCCTTGTTTGAACCCCAACAGTGAGGCAAAATTCATGTCAGTATTTCAAGAGTTGTCTAGACGGAGGATTTTGTCTCAGAGATTTGAAAACCAAGGCCTCCAATGAGCAGGAGAATTGCTGCTTTGTTTCAGTCTCTTCTGACCACACTACTTAGTGTCTCGGGAGAAATATCTTGGCCACTGTCACCCACCATTGCCTGTCACAAGGCCAGGCTCAGCCAGCTGCCAGCTTGGCTTAACATTTGTCATCTCCCTGCCACATCTTGAGAAATACAGCTGTGAAATTGAAATTACTGTATTTGCAGGCTGACTGTTGCCAGAGGAACTGACCTGTGGATGCGCCGGCAACGGGTTTCCAAGCGTGTCCCGTGTTATGGTTAACTAGTTAATTAATTTAAGAGACATTTATTTACGTAGAGGCTGACGTGTGCCAGGCCCTGATATGCGGTGAGGCAGGGGTGAGGTTGGAAGGTGGAGATTGAGATTCCTGACAAAGGTGCAGAAGATCTTTGGGGAGCAACTGAGTCTCTAGGGCCTGGGCTGTAAGGAATTTGAGAAATATATACATACATATATATATATATATATATATATGTATATATATATATTCAGTAACACATTTCTTTCCAGAAACAAAAAATGTGCAAAACTCTTTATTTTCCTAATAGGTAGAATGAGAAAAGGGATAGATTTTCTTTTACAGTTGTTCCTCTGTGAGAGACATCGTCATCATCGTCGTCATCATCATCATCATCATCCTCCTCCTCCTCCTCATCATCATCATCACCATCATCATTTCTTACTGTTCCTGCCTCTGGAAGTTACCAGTAAGTTCAACAGGCCAGGGGAGTTGTGCATTCAACAGGAGACCTGATCCATCTTCTCTGCTTGTTCTGAGTTTTGTGTCTGAAATGTTCGCTCCTTTTGCTCTGAAGAGAGAGTGATCAACTCCTCGGAGAGATTTGCAAGGAGCTGGAGATTACAGGGTTAGGTAATGGGCAAAGTCACTGTAGTCTCTGCTGCATGTGTTGTGTACAAAATACATTAAAAATGTAAACTTAGCAAATAAATAAATAAATAAATAAAATTTGAAAAAAAAAAAAAATAAAAAGGGCCGGCGAGATGGTTCAGTGGTCTGGAGCGCCTGCTTGGAAGGGGTCAGGCAACTGCGGGGACTGCAGTTCGATCCCCGGCACCACATACTGCGCCAGCGCCACCACCAGGGCAGGCTGAGCCAGTCACAAAATGAATAAATAAAAAAAGAAACAAACACAACAAGCAAACAAATAAATAAATAAATAAAATTTGGAAAAAAAAATGTAAACTTAAAGACTTAGCTTAGTACCATGTTGATTCACCAAGAATTGTTGAAAATAGTAAAACATGGGGCCGGCGAGATGGTTCAGTGGTCTAAAGCGCCTGTGTAGGAAGGCTCAGGCAACTGCAGGGACTGCGGTTCCATCCCCGGCACCACATGCTGCGCCAGCCCCACCACCAGGGCAGGCTGAGCCAGCCACAAAATGAATAAATAAAGAAACAAACAAACACAACAAGCAAACAAATAAATAAAAAAAAAAAAAAAAGAAAATAGTAAAACATGACTAGGATTGGCAATCGATAAAATTTTCTTTCCACAGTTATTGGTGATAATGTATTTTTAAAACATACATATTGACAATATAGAGTAATGAGATTTGTTTTGTTATATTGGTACATGCACTTAACATACTTTGATCTAAAATATTCAAATTTAGGGCTGGCTGAATAGCTCAGCAGATTAAAGCTCCTGCAAGCAGGTACAGGGGCTGGCGGTTTGATCTGGCATTGGAGGCTGGGTGTGGTGGTGCGTGCCTGTAATCCCAGCTCTTGGGAGGCTGTAAACAGGCGGATCACTATGAGTCTGATCTAGTAGTGAGACCCTGAGCACCCTGTAGATCATTCCCTAAAACATAAAAAGAAAAAAAATTTCAAATTTTAAGGAAATATGATTGGAGTCTTTTTTTTTTTTTTTGCTGTACTGGGGATTGAACTCAGGACTGTGCACTTGCCAGGCAGGCGCTTATTCCACTGAGTTATCTCCCTGGCCCTTTAGGAAATATGATTGGACCATGCAGAAAATTGTTTTCTTTTTTCTCCTTTTTCTTTTTAAATTTTTTTAATATTTTATTTTATTTATTTGTTTGCTTGTTTGTTTGTTTCTTTATTTACTTATTTTATGGCTGGCTCAGCCTGCCCTGGTGGTGGGGCTGGCGCAGCATGTGGTACCGGGGATCAAACCGCAATCCTTGCAGTTGCCTGAGCTATCCTAAGCAGGTGCTTTAGACCACTGAACCATCTCGCCGGCTCTCTCCTTTTTCTTTTTTTAAATTTTATTTATTTATTTATTTGTTTGCTTGTTGTGTTTGTTTGTTTCTTTCTTTATTCATTTTTTTTTTGTGGCTGGCTCAGCCTGCCCTGGTGGTGGCGCTGGCGCAGCATGTGGTGCCGGGGATCGAACTGCAGTCCCTGCAGTTGCCTGAGCCCTTCTAAGCAGGCGCTTTAGACCACTGAACCATCTCGCCGGCCCTCCTTTTTCTTAATTATTTTTTTTTTTCCCTGTGGCTGGCTTAGCCCACCCTGGGGGTGGGGCTGCCGTGGCATGTGGTGCTCTTGGATCAAACTGCAGTCCCTGTGCTTTGCCAGAATTTGCTAAGCAGGCTCTTTAGACAGCTGAGCTATCTCACTGGCCAGAAAATTGTTATCTAACAGATCTTCTGATTGGAGAAAAATCAACAAAGCATTTTAGGCATTGTGCTAATTATTATTTCTTAAATTAAAAAAAAATCTTTTATTTATTTTTTTGGTGCAGTGTCTTGCTACACAGCTCGGACTCATACTGATCCTCTTGTCTCAGCATCCCCAGTGTTGAGGTCTACCCCACCATGTCCACTTTTGGGGCCAGCATGGCATGTAGTACTGGGGATCAAACCCCAGTTCTTGTGCTTGCCAGCCAGGCACTTAGACTGCAGAGCTATCTCCCCAGCCTGCACTGTGCTAATTATGTAGTTTACACTTTTCTATTCTGACTTTTATAGTCAGAAAGACTATATGTTGTTTGTATAACAACCTTACACTCTGAAGGCCGAGTAATTCTTTGTTTGTACCCTACCAGCCTGAAAGGGTCCAAAGAGGGTGGGTGTGTGTGGCAACCCAAGATGTGTTAGAATGAACTGCAAGGGTGGACAGCATAGCTCAGCGAACTAAGTGCCTGTTGAGGCAAGCTCAGGGACCAGGGTTCAACCCCTGACACTGCATGCAGTGCCTGCCCTGCCCTCGAGGCACATTGAGTGAGCCACTGAGACTGGGTGTGGTGGTGCACGACTGTAATCCCAGCACTGGGGAGGCTGAAACAGGAGGATCACTAGAAGTCTGAGTCTGAGATGCATAGTGAGACCCTGTACCAGATACATTAAAATAATAATAATAATAATAATAATAATAATAATAATAATAGACCTGCAAAGTCATAAGTGTCAATTAATGTCTCTGATTAGTTGAGAAATGTTTCTTTCTTTCTGTCTTTTTTTTTTTTTTTTTTTTTTTGTGGGTTCAGGGTTCAAACTCATGACTTTGCACTTGCCAGGCAGGCACTTGTGTCATGGAGCTATCTCCCCAGTCCCAGTTGAGGAATGTTTCTTTTTCTTCTCTTTTCTTTTTGCCCAGGCTGGTCTCGAATTCGCACTGTTCCTCCTGCCTCAGCCTCCCAAGTGCTGGGATTACAGGTGTGTGCTACCATGCCTGGTGAGGAATGTTTCTTAACACAACAAATAGTTGCACACGAGTGAGCATTCTGGTGTGCTACTCCGCATCAGGGTGAGTAGCAATAACAATTGTGCACTGTACATTTCAAGAAGCTACAAGAAGGGGTTTGAACATTCTCACTGTACAGGAATGATAAATGTTTGAGGAGACAGATAGCTTTAATCCAGCTTAAACATGACACAGCGCACACATTGTGTGCACCTTTTGTAATTACGTTCGTTTTGAACATTTTAAAGTACCTTTTTAATTGTAGTTAAAATAAATTGGAGAGACGGGGGAGGTAGCTCAGTAGAATAAGTGCTTTCCTGGCAAGCACAAGGGCCTGAGTTCAATCCCAGGTTTTGCAAAATCAATCAATCAATCAATCAATCAATCAATCAAAAACTAAATTGGAATTGAAATTGCTTAAGAAGATGAAAAGGCTAACTACCTCTGTTTGTTCCTTATCCATTACATATGCCTATGAAATTATTATACTGTTCCACAAATATGTACTGTTACAATAATAAAAAAGACAACCAACCATATATAATTCACTGACTGGATAAAAACGTAGAAACAAATATGATTTCTATAAGGTTTTTTTTGTGTGTATGTGGTACTGGGGTTGAACTTGGGACCTGGCACTTGCCAGGCAGGTGCTTATGCTATTGAGCTATGTCCCTGGCCCGGTGTAAGTTTTATAAAAAATAAAAATACATTTAAATTCAGAAGTGATTTATGTTGGTTAACATTTAACTAGTTAATATGATTAATATATAATATTAAAAATCAGTTTGTGATAGACAATACAGATTAAGGCTTATAGTTTAGTTTTATTTGAAGATGTTCACTACAGAAGAAACTCATGTTGTCATGCAGATTCCTATGCTGGTGTTGGCCTGGACGCTTGACTCTACACGCTCGTTTGCCTGACAACATTGTAGGATCAGAGAGAAAGAATTAAATCTCAAAAGTTTGCTGATTAAGCCTAGAAAATAGCACAACAATTCAGTAATGGAACAAAGAAGTTTGGAAAAATACTTTTTACAGATAAGAAGGACAAGAAAGCAAAGAGCAAGACACAATTAAGAAATAAGTGAAAATTGTTGCATTTCCTGTCACAAAATCTACTTTCCATCGACTCTCAAGGAACAGAACGATGTGCAACCTCTCAACTTTCTCTGCAGTTTCATTCTAAGAAGTAACTAAATTATTGTAATGTTCTTGCCTTTTCTTATTAATTCATTTCTTCTTTAGCCTTAGGAGTTTTAATAGAATTTATTGTTTATTTATTTACATGAATATGATGGGTTGTGAAAAAGTGTCTTTAGATGAGTTCATGAATGAGGCACTTACCACAGTGTCTGACACATGCCCGCACCTCATAAATGTTTATTATTTTTCCCTGAGTGGAAAAAAAAAATCTTACGTCAAGGCTGACAGCATTTAATCTGGCTATGGTTAGTCTTTGGAAGTCTTTGGAATGCTTTCTCTTCAAAAGTCTCTTCGCCTGGCGCATTAGTTTCAAGGCACTGAAATATTTCCCTAGAGTGCTGATGACATTTTTTGACTCTTTAGCGCGACTTTGAGCTTGTCTTTGATGGTTTATGGCAGAATCATTTCCTCTCGAGTTTTTTTTGTGGGGGTAGGGGGATGCACTGGGGATGTTTTGAAGCAAACCAACCATTAGATGTCGCTTTCTTCTTACTGCTTGTGGTTTTAGGAGCTGTGACCTAGGTTTGAGCCTTTTGCTTTTCTTTCTTTCTTTTTTTGTTTTTGTAGAATGTCTATAAATAGTCTATGTCAAAGCTAAACGGGAAATTTAATTTTAGATTAGTAGATAAGAGACAGTTTTCAACTTCTTGGAATGATTATATTTGGTGCCTGCTTTAATTTGGCCTGACTCAGTGTCCCTTGTTGACTAAATTTGGTAATGCCATTTGTTAGTATAGCACTGTATCCACAGCAGACATTTTTCCTGGTATACCTTAATTCAGGTTAAAGTTCTCTTCTTTTTTCCTTTGCTACCAGGGGTTGAACATAGAGCTTTTCCAATGAGCTACATCTGCACATCCCAACCCCATCTCATTTTTATGATGGAGCCTGACTCAGTCAGTTGCCCATGCAGGGCTTGAGGTTTTGATCCTCCTGCTTAACTTTCAAGAGTGTTGACATTACAGGTGAGCACCAGAAGCTCAGTTTCCAGTGTTGCTAAGATACATTGATCACTAGTGATACCATTTATAGTTCTAGAACCTTCTAGAAGTTTCTTCTGATCTCCTCTGCCTCACCAAGACTGGTTGGGGAAATGCTTATTCTTGTGTTAGCATTCATGTTGTGTTTGTTTCTTTTTTTGACACAGGGTCTTTCTCCGTAGTTCAGGCTGGCCTTGAACTCACTTTTAGCCCACATTGGTCTCGGACTCACAGTGATCCTTTTGCCATCTCCCAAGTGCTGGGATTGCAGGTGTGCACCTCCATGTTCATCTTGTGTCAGCATTTATGACACTACATTGAACTTGTGTGTTCAGTTACTTTTTAATACTAGTTACACCTTGAGAATTCTAGTTTCTCTAAGACACTTTGAGAATATGGGCTCTGCTTTTTCATTCTTACTCATTACACAGTATTCTTACAGGAAATACTTCTTCAGTAAGTATTTGTTAACAAATAAATGATCAAAGGGCTAAAAATGATTTTGGGTTGTTCTTGTTGCCTTCTGTATGTCCAGTAGTTCCTATTTTATTTCTTCTTCTGAACTAACCATGCAAAGACTTATTCTGAAATGTTAAATCATAGTTTCAAAAGGATAGAGCTAATCAGGCAGAACTTGGGGTCGCTACTATGTGACTCACCTGTCTCATTGCCTGGACACAGTAGCCCACACCACAACTAAAAGGAGAGGTTAATTTGCTTGTGTTTTCCCCCACAGTCGGTTGGTTGGTTGGTTGGTTGGTTGGTGTGTAGAGCAAAGCTGCTCAGTTTCTGGTGGCCCGAAGCAGAGAAGGGAAGAGGGGCAGAGTAGAAGGAACAAGGGACCAGACGCAGACTCCAGGGACAGGCCTCCATGGCCCATCCAGGCTCACCTAGTAGTGTGCTTCGCCAATTGCTGAGGCAGATTCCACAGCCAGTCAGGTTGAAACGCTGTCCTAAGTGCCAGAGCAGCTGTTACTTGGCTTTGTTCCCTCTTGTCATCTTTGATCTGGACATTTTAGGTAAGGCCCAGAGCGCTGTCTTCTAGAAGGGTGGCGTGGGTCTAGGTTCAGCAGGAGCTCAGGATCTAGGGGAGAGTAGGGGAAGGGCTTCGGCTTGTACCCCTTGCCGGCTCCACAGCCTGGACCTTTGTCTCCCTCAGTGAGCAAGCCTTACAGAGAGTTACTGGATCTGAGTTCTGGTCCTTTTCCTGATTTCCATTGCTAATGACCACGGATACCTGTTAGTCCCAAGCTGAGGTCCCTGCAGGCTCCTGGCTTCCCCTCTGGATCTGAGTTCTTTCCCAATCACTGTGCCAGACTGAATGGGATGGGAAGACTATTGCGTGTGCTAAGTGAACAGTAGTCTGGGACATCGCTGTGGTTACCTGATTGCTTTCATTGTCTTTGAGTTATTTTATAATCTTTTAAATTATGAGCGAAAACCTCAAACAAACCTAGTAATGCAAATGATTCTCATTAGCGGGAATGCAAATGGTTTATGTTTACTTCCTCTTGGTCCGTGGGGTGCAGCACCTAATTATTACGTTCACTGTGGAGAGCTTGTACCTGGGCACGGCACACATTAATTCTTTCAACTTCCCCTTTCCTTCCTGTCCCTCTCTCCTCCCTCCATCTCTTGGAGCCTTTCCCATCTGCAAAAGATCATCTCTCTGCTTCCTGTTATCTATTGAATGCCAACTAATTATTCCCAGTGGAGTGCAGTTATTTATCCAGAACCATTTAACATCTATTTGTAAATTTCTTAAAGTCTTCATATATATATTATATATATATATATATTTTTTTTTGAAATATATATCTTGGAATATATATTTAATTTTTTTGAGTATTTATTTGTCTTAGTTACTTTTTACTTGTTGCTGGGACAAATACCCAACATTCAAAATGAAGGAAGGAAAGATTTATTTAGCTCACAGTTTGTGGAAGTTTCAGTCCATATTCGGCTGGATCCAAGGCAGAGAGGCCCATGGCAGAGGGCAGTCAGTTTGTGGCAGTGGAACAGCAACAAAATGGTGACAGAGGCAACCAACCAACCAGGACAACAGAGAGCGACAGAGAGAGTCTGTCTCTATGTCTCTCTTTATATTACATTCAGGCTCTCTGCCTCAGCCTATCCGCCTTAGGCCACACCCATAATCCCAGAAGGACTCAGACCCATAATCCCGTCAGTACTAAAGCACATAATCCCAGTGGATCATGACTCAAGTCTCAAACTCTAGAAGTACCCACCCCATGATTGCATGAGGCTTTGAGGGAAAAACTAGACATAATAAAATATATATATTCCAGTTTCAGGCATTTCAATTTTTTGAATATATATATATTTGAACTCTCACTTGAACCAGTTGTAACGTTTTACTGGTTCTCTCATTAAAAAATGAGCTAAATGCAATCTTTGACAGGTGTTCAGTTCGTATTGCTGTGGCAGTCATTGCCATGCCCTCTGTAAAACATACACTAGAACTACCCTTTAACAAGCGCATTGCTCTCGTTTCCGCCTTCCCGCAGGGATCTGTGTGTATCTGAGGCTGTGCCCAAGGCCCTGAGAGCTAGGAGCACTGTCTCCGGCTCACCTATCTAGGTAGCATTGAGTGCCGGGGGAGTTTTCTAGACGTTAGTGGCAGATTTCCACCAGGCTGTGGCCCGGAAGGATTGTCTGTAAACCCTAATTTCTTTCTCGGGGCCACAGGTAACACGCTGCCTCATCTTTGGTTCTACTTGAGTTTTTAATTTTTGTGCACAGTAAAACTACCTTGTGATACCCTGCATGTTCTAAGTCTTACTTCTCCAAGTACACTTCTATGGGCTGAACTTTGCGTTGATAGAAAAGAAGAGAAGATTTTAGGATTTAAAACGTTTATCTCTCCAAAGGTAAAGTCTGTTGTTTTAATTCCATTTCAATATAATCTAAAATCCATTTTTTTTAAAAAAAATGCATTTAGGCCACCGGATACAGGGTCCACAGGGGTCTTAGTACCTAGATCATACTCTTAGTGGTTCTTCTGTTTTGAACCTCTTAAAGTGCTGGGACTGCAGCTGCGGGCCACCATGCCCAGTCTCAATCGCCATCTCAGTGCGCCCCGGGGTGGGGCCACCTTGGCAAGCTGGGGGATCTATACCCAGCCCCTGTGTGCTGCCCAAGCAGGCACTTTAGTCCACTCAGCTGTCAGGCCAGCCCTATTGAAATCCAAAGTTGAGTCCTTTTATGCAGTTAATGCAATTGATTCAGGGACAGTGATTTTCTTTTTGGTCTGCACTGTGGCAGCATGGGTTGTGGTGTGCGCTTCAGCCCTGGGGAAATGCTACTATGGCAACACTCTAAATTAATGCTACACTCCATATCCTGGGGGAAAATGCATCGTTACATCTATTTTTATTTAGAGCAAAGGTGAAGTCCAACTTTTTGGCTCGGTTGCGTCCCTGGAATTTTTAAAAGCTTTCGGTTTTTTGCTAATCGCATTTACCTCTGAGTGATCTGTTTTTTATGATCTTTTAATTTCCTGTTGGCCTCTTTTTATTTTTATGATGGCTTGATCTCTCGCAGATAGGCCTATTTTCGCACTTGATTGACATGATCCTGAGACAAGCTAAAACTGCTTTTACTTGTTTTTATATGAAGCATGTGGTGAACTTTCAATCACACATCCCAGATTTTGCTGAATCCAATATTTTGCCCTTTAATTTACCGAAGACGTATATTTTCTTGCTTCCAACCATCTCTTTCTTCAGTTTATTTGCTTAGTCTTTTCTCACATCATCAGCCAACTGTGGGGTAGGGGTGGGAGCGCGTTTGCTGTAGAAATCAAAGAAAGTTTTATTACATAATAAGAACAATGCACTGGTTTCTCTGAAGGCAGCCATGTGAGCTGCAGACACGGGGTCCCTGTCCTGCACCACTTTCTAAACCCTTACGTGTAGTTCCCTCCTTTGCATGATTAGACATTGTTGATGTAATGAAACTCCCGTATTTCCTCCATCTAGCGAGGCCCATGGATACTAAATCCATGAGTGTCCAAACTAAAAGTAATCCATTGTTTTTATTTATTTTTAAAAATATTTATTTATTTATTTATTTATTTGCTTGTTTCTTTATTTATTTTATGGCTGGCTCAGCCTGCCCTGGTGGTGGGGCTGGTGCAGCATATGGTGCTGGGGATCGAACCGCAGTCCCTACAGTTGTCTGAGCTTTCCTAAGCAGGTACTTTAGACCACTGAACCATCTCGTCGGCCCAGTAATCCATTGTTTTTAAGGAGTATTGGTTTAGAATGCTATTTAGAACGTGGGATTTTGCTGTTGTTGTTTGACTCAGTACTAATTTCAGTAATACAAGCTAACAGTTATGGAATAGGCCCCATGCACTGAATGTTGGTTTCTGTAATTTCTGTTTATTTATTTATTTATTTTTTTAAAAAATTATTTATTTATTTACTTATTTGTTTGCTTGTTGTGTTTGTTTGTTTCTTTATTTTATTTATTTTGTGGCCCTCCTAAGCAGGCGCTTTAGACCACTGAACCATCTCGCCGGCCCCTGTAATTTCTGTTTATTAATTAATTTCATAATAGTTTTATCAAGAAAAGTACTATTGCTCAGTGGATTGTAGACATATGGAGCCTGAGTTACAGGGAGGTTAAAAAACTCCCCTAAGGAGGCAGTTTTAAAATGGACCTGGGATTTGCTTAAGTGTGGTAAGACATATACACATAAAAATTACTGTCACAGGCACATGCCTGTGTCCCCGACACTCTGGGAAGCAGAGGGAGGAGGAGCATGAGTTTGGGCTCAGCCTGGGCCATCACTTGGCCACTTAGTGAGACCCTGATTCAAAGGAATTGGGGAAGTAGCCCAGTGAGAAGAGCCTGGATTCAGTCCACAGTACAAGAAGGAAGGGACGGGGAAGAAAGAGAAGGAGAAGAGGAAGTGGAAGGAGGGGGAGAAGGAGGAAGAGAAGAGGAGGAGAAGAAGGCGCCACACTCCAGATAATGCAGACTAGAAGTGCAACGTGATTTTATTTTATTAATATTTATGTGATTAGTTTTATTTTAAAAATAAAAATAAGACACTAGAAACAATACACAATTACACACACACACACACACACACACACAAAACCAAAAAAATTCAGCAATGGTTGTTATATCTCACATTGCTGTCTTCAGTGTGGTTGCTCAGATTATGAGATCTTTTTGTCTCCCTAGAGGAAGAAACTGAAAGAGTAAATACAGTCAGAAAAGTAGCATAGCTTTTGTGAAAGGGAAAGAAACTGATTAGCAGGAAAGAACAGCTGCGATGAACAAAAATTGAAATTAATTTTTTTGACCAGTTTTTGACCCGGTTACTTCATGTCTTTGAGCCTTAGTGCCTTATTTATGTAATCAGAATGATTATAGTTCCTAGTTTTATTATATATAAAATGTAAGTGAAACAGTGTGAAATATTTAGCAGAGTGCTGATTTATACCTATACGTCAACAAGCCTGAGGTGTGGTTATTATAATCATTAGTGGAGAGGCAGGTATTAAGAGAACTGTGTAACAAAACTCAGCACACCACTATTCGTCCGGCCGAGTTCGCTTGGAGGCAGGGTCTTGCACCTCTCCTCTCACGTCCGGCTTCTTGCCCAGCATGACTGCTTTCATCACGGTGGCGAGCTCGACCTTCCTCCCGTGATCCTCTGCGCTGTGCTTCATGTCTCCTTCTTCTGTAGGACAGCCTGGCTCCACTCCACCTGGACTCCCCAATCTGCCTCCTACACAAACTGCCGCTGGTCACACGCTCTTCCTCGAGGTCCCACTGCATTTTTCAGATACATTCTCCAGTGTCTGAAGGGGACTGGTTCCAGGACCTGCTTATTACAATGACAGACCGAAAAACAGGGCGAATTTTTTGTTTGTTTTTTGATCCAAGGTCTTGCTGTGTAGCTCGGGCTGGCCTTGAACTTGCAGTGATGCGGATCCTCCTGCCTCTGCTCCTCAGTGGTGGGATTGCAGGCATGCGCCTTCATACTTGGCTTGGATGTTTAATTTAAAAGAATTGATTGCAGTAAAAGACACATTGCAGCAGCCTCCCTCATGTTGAACAGGCTTTTCCCATCATTCCTGCCCCTTTCTGAAGCAGTTCTGAAAGTCTTCGGTTGTGGGTGTCTTTTACATGGTGTGATCAAAAATATGGTTAATGCTGCTGCCAAGTGCCATCCAACAGAAATGAAGGCTACTAAGAATCTTAGTGTCATGTATGCCTGTAACACCAGCACTCGGGAGGCTGAGGCAGGAGAGTTGCTGTGAGTTTGAGGTCAGCCTGGGCTACAAAGTGAGTTCAAGGACAGCCTGAAATGTATAGTGAGACCCTGTAACAAAAAAAAAAAAAAAAGAAAAAGAAAAAGCATCTTAGTGCATCCTCATCCACCCTATCTCAGGATCAGTCTCGAGGTGACTTTTGACTCTTCCCCTAAATCAAAAAGGCCATGGAGGTGACATTTAGAATTGATTTAGGACACCAAGCACGAGGAGGCAACTAGAGACACTCGGAGAGCACTTCCAGAACTGCTTCAGAAAGGGGCAAGAACGATGGCATTGGTGTGTTTCAAGGAAGAGGGCGTATTTTGAAGGATGTTAGTGACAGGGCCTTTTACAACAGTAAATTTATTCATTTAGTATTTTTTTAGGGAGGGGTCTACAGGATGTTCAAGGTCTCACTACTAGATCGGACTCATAGTGACATGCCTGTTTACAGCTTCCCAAGAGCCTGGATTGCTGGTGCGCGCTACCACATCCAGTTGCCATTGCCTTCTCAGCACACCGTGGGGGTGGGGACCGGCATGGCAGACCCCTGTGCCTGCTTGCAGGCACTTTAATCCTTTGAGTGGTCGGTGTGATGATAAGTTAAAAATAATTTGAACATTCCATATTTTCCTGTCATGTCCCAAATAAAATATTTCATATGCATGTCCTACAGCTTACCCTGTGCTATCTCTAGGTGACTTATATTTAGTGCAGTGTAAATGTTGTGCAGAAAGTTGTTCTGTGTGTGACAAGAGTCCATGCATGGTCATGTGACTTTCCCAGATATTTTCAGTCTGCCCTGGGATGGAAGGCCAGCTGTGTTACCGAGAGCCTGTAGTACACTTGTGCTTAAGTGTCCACTTCTTTTGGGACTGATGACCAATACTCTATCCCTCTGTGTCTCTAGTGCCAAGCAAATGGACAGTTGTTAAACTGATGTGAGAGAGCTGTGGAGCACGTGAATGGAGGGATTGGACTTTTGGACCTTAACCTGAGAAACAATAGGGATTCCTTGATGGGGACATTTGTGATGACACAGCATATCTGAATGCCTTCTTTGTAGTGGCTGTAGTGAGTGAGGTGGGAAAAGGAAGTGAAGCCGGTTCTTAGGGTGGGACCTGGACTTGGTCATGGTCTACAAATCTTCTTGATGCTTGTTACATGCTACAGTGTTTTACTGAGGATTTCTCACCTATGTTCATTAGGAGGACTGGCTTGTAGGTCTCTTTTTAGTTGGGTCCTTCTCTGGTTTTGATATCAAGGTAATACTTTTTCCAGGAGGGAATTTGGGAACACTGCTTCCATTTCAAAGAAATGAACTATTTTTTTTTTTTTTTTCTAGTTTGAAACTGGGAATCGAACTCAGGACCTCATGCTTTCCAGGCAGGCTGTGTGCCACTGAGCCAGACACTGGTCCGTGTTTATCATTCTGATTCTTACTCTCTTACAGTACTGAGAATTGAACCCAAGACCTTCTCATTGAGCTGTGTCTCTAGCAGACATTTCAAGATGATACAGCGGAGTCTAGGGCAGCATAGCTAAAGCTTTCCAGACTGCTCTGTAGGATTCCATTGAGTTGTCTGGGTCAGTAGCCCGGAGCATGCTGGATGTGAGGGTTGGCTCCAGAGCATGGCTCTCCTAACAGCAACAGAAGAGCACAGTCCAAGAGAACGCATGGCAGATCAGTAATGCAGGATTTTCTATGATGGCAAGTGGGGAAATGGGTCTTCCCAAGGGAAGATTGGGACTGCCTTCATAGGTGGCTGGGAGAGACTGTCTTCAAGGAAAGCGTGTTTTGGCAGGGGTGGTGGCATATACGTGTAAGCAAGTGGCTATGGCAGCGTCACAGCTTGAAGCATAAGAAGGTCAGCTCAGGTAGATAAAGAAATAACTAAACAGTGTGTGATCTGTATTGAAACGTAGGACACTTTCCTTTGGGTTTCTGTGTACATTTCCCATAAGAATGATCTCGACGGTAACGTTTGGGTTGTTTGATTATTCCACATGGAATTATATGGTATGGAGAGAAGCTTATTTTAAGCACAGGAAGAAGTTTGGAATACCATTCCCACAGCTTCAAAACAAAGAATAGGCTTTCAGAAAATGTTGATTTGGTTTCCGTTTCCTTGAACCTTGATGTCCATTTGTATAATCCTCATGGTTAGTTAGCTTCAGAAGTGGTTTTGTCTAGGAAATACTTGAATAATGGTCTTTCCATTTCTGTATTTTCATTAAAAAACACATATGTGCATGGTATCTCTCACACACAATGTTTGTGCATCCATTCTATATATGTCTGTTTATTAGATAGATCAGCTTCGATACCAAGGGAACCTTTCCCCCTTTTCTCCCTTTCACTCTTAAAACTCTCTTTCATGTTAGACAGTGTGGAAGTGTGTTATGCCACCAATCAGAGTTGCATTAGAGGATTCTAAAGAGGAGATATAGATAACCTTTTATAATGCACCATGCAGAATGGAAGTTGGTAACTGCCAAGATTACACAGACATTCATTTTCTTGCCAAAAAATGCAGGGGCTGAAGATGGAGCAGAGTGGTAGAGCACCTGCCTCGCATGCCTGAGGCTCAGGGTTCAGCCCCTCCTACTGCAAAAAAACGACAAAAACAAAAACAAAAACAAAAACAAAAACACAATGACAGACAAACCAAAGGTGAAAAATACAATAGGGTTGCCTGTTGTGATTTGTTCAGGTGGAAATCCTGCTGGTCACCCGGGGTGGGTGGGTCTCCCCCGCCTTCTCTGGAGAGCTGCTGTCCCCTCATGTAGCATTGCCTTCCTGTGGGACCACAAGACACAGGACCTTCTCCGGTTCTGGATGCTTTAAATCCGAGACTCAACCTGGAACCTGAATTTGGTGAAATTAATAGATATATTTTAAGCACATTTTACAAATGTATTAATAAATGTACAGTGTGGGATGGATTTATTTATTTATTTATTTATTTTCATCTCTCTAAATCACTAGGTTGTCTGGGCTGATGTTGAACTTTTGATCCTCCTCCCTCAGCCCCGTAGAGTGCTGAGTTTATAGGTGTATACCACCTGGCTCTTAATTTTGTAAAGTGCAATATTGTTAACTGTATACACAGTGCTGTACAGCAGATCTCCAGAAGTTTCTCACCTTGCATGTCTGAACAGAAATCCTCCTTTTCCTCTCCCCTGAGTTTCCTGGGAAACTGTGCTTTTTGGTTCTGTACTCTGACCATGTCATCACATAAGTGAAATCGTTCAGTGTTTGTCCTTTTGTGACTGGCTTTTTTTTTTTCTTTTCATTAATGTGTTTGGTACAGGGTCTCACTATGCAGCTCGGCCTCATAGTGATCCTCCTGTTTTCAGCCTATACAACACTGGGATTACAGGCGTGCACCACCATGCCCAGCTTAGTGCACCTGAGGACGGGGCCAGTGTGTTATGTGGTGTCGGGGTTCGAACCCTGGTCCCTGCACTTGCCTAAGTGGGTGCTTAGTCCACTAAGCTATCTTGTTGACCCTTGTGACTTACTTATTCAACTTAGCGTAATATTTCTTTCTTTCTTTCTTTCTTTCTTTCTTTTTTTTTTTTTTTTTTTTTTTTTTTTTTTGTGGGACGGGAGTTCGAACTCACGACCTTGCACTTGCCAGGCAGGCACTTGTGCCACGGAGCTATCTCCCCAGCCAACTTAGTGTAATATTTCTTACTGTGGAAAACAGTATGGAAGTTATTCCAATAGCTAAAAGAAGAATTACCACATAATCCAGAAATCCCATTCCTGGGTGTTTATGCAGAAGTATTGAAATCAAGATCTAGAAGAAACATGTATACTCCCGTGTTCATTGCAGCATGACCTATGATGGCTGTGAGACGGAAGCAATCTAAAAGCCCACTGATGTATGAATGAATAAGGTAAAGTTAGTGTCCTCCGACAGTGGGATATTTATTATTTAGCCATAAAAAGAAGGAACCCCTGTGCGGTGTCATCTATTACATTCTAGCCATGATGTAAGGAAAACTTGAATTGCATCAACAAAGATGTAGGAGGCAACAGAGTAAGAGTTACTGCATCAGGGCAGGTCTAACCCTGCACAGGCAAGCTAAATTAAATTTCCTTCTGTCATTCTGTGTTTGTGCCTGCTTTGGATAATTAATATGCTCCTGACACTGTTCTCCATGGCAAAGTGTTAAAAGGTTGCCTGTGCAGTCTGTTATTTTTTAGGAAGCCCCCAGTGAAATCCTCCTTACCCCACTTTCTCAGAGCCCCACTCCATGCTAGAGATGAATGGGAAAGGTCCTGGTGTAAAAGCTCGCCTTTCTCAACTGGGAGTGAGTCTACTGGGAATGTCAGTGGTCTACACTGATGGACGCAGACTGTGAAGTTTGGGGCACAGGGTCAAGGCAGAGCGGAGGAAGTGGCTAGTGATAGGGGCTCTGCTCAGCCCTCCTGATGTACACCACTCTCACAGCCCCTACAGGCAAGAGCCTTCAGCCTACCTGGGGACAAGGAGGAGAACAGGGAACAGACCCATTAGCAGTATCATCCAGAATTATTTTCTGTGACTTCAAGAAAGTCTCTTTAGAGACTGGGTGTGGTGGTGAGCCCACCTATAATCCCAGTGCCTGGAGTCTGAAAACAGGAGGATCACTATGAGTTTGATCTGTATAGTGAAACCCCATAGATCCTGTACTAAATACATAAAAAAAAAATAATAAAATAAAAAAAAGTCTCTTTAAGATGAATGCTTTTTAAAAATATGGAGTATAACCATTAATATGTGTGTGTTTGGATCAAAGTCTCAGTGGTTAAAGGTTAGGGGGTTTGGTTGGCTTTCCCTGCCTGTAAGACCCCAGGGCTGGAGGTTTCTGTCTCGTGTGATGGAAGAATAAATCATGGGTGAAAGGTTAACCTTTCATTTTTTAAAGTTTTTGTTTTTTTCCAAAGAAAATTATTTTTGTTGGTACATTTAAATATGTATGCTCACTGCATCATAGGGAACTTGGATCTGTACATGACATGGCTTGATTCGCTTTCCCCCCATCCCCCTTCCCTCTCTTCAATTCCTTTGCCTCCTTATTTACAAAAGCTTTGCACTTTTTCCCTCCTTTTACGTTTTTTTTTATTAATTTTTTTTTTTTTTAATTTTAGGAAGGATCTCAGGGTGCTCAGGGTCTCATTACTAGATCAGACTTGCAGAGATCCCCTCTTTATAGCTTCCCAAGAGCTGGGATTACAGGTGTGCAATACCATGCCCAGTCTCCATTGCCATCTCAGTGTGCCCCGGGGCTGGGGCTGGGGCTGGCACAGCAGACCCGGGGATTGAATCCCTGGCCCCTGTGCCTGCTTGCAGGTGCTTTAATCCACTGAACTATTTGGCTGGCCCTTTTTATTAAAACTTGAGGACACTTGGGCCTGATTATTTCTGAAGTTTTCTAGTCACACGGTAAGGGTTTGGTAATAAGAAAAGAAGCTCTACTTATTTTATTTTTATTCACTTATTTTTATTTCTTTATGTACTTGGTACAGAATCTCATTATGCAACTCTGATTCGTAGTGATCCTCCTGTTTTCAGCCTCCCCAGGGGCGGGGCCTGCACAGCATATGGGACTGGGAATCGAACCCTGGCCCTTTAGCTTGCCAAAGGAGGCACTTAGCCCACTGAGCTATCTTGCCGGCCCTAAGAAGCTCTACTTTTGCTTAACTTAGAAGTCCTCTTTGCCTTTAGTAAGTTTTGTTTTTTATTTTTTATCATCATCATCATCATCATCATCATCATTGTCATCATCATTGTTGCCATTTACAATACCAGGAATTGAACTCCTGACCTGACGCTTCCCAGGCGGGTGCTATACCATTGAGCTAAGTCTCCTGTCCTAATTTTTTTTTTTTTTTTTCAGGACTGGGGTTCAAACTCACAACCTTGCACTTGCCGGGCAGGCACTTGTGCCACAGAGCTATCTCCCTGGCCCCCTAAATTTTGTTTTTATAAAGGGATATTTTGTCTTTTTTTCATGATCCTTATAATCTGTGTAAATCTATAAAGAAGACAGCATATATGTAGTTATATTCATAACCTACTATAGTTCCTGTAGTTTTAAGTATTGGATAAATCCAAGTATTCTGTATAAGATGCTTTCTTCATGGAATTTAAATCACTTTATGTTTAGAAGTCATAGAGCTGGCTGAGCACAGTGGCACATACCTATAATCCCAGCACTCTGCGAGGCTCAGACAGGAAAACTGCAGATTTGTACTCAGGATGTGCAAATTAGTGAGTGAGACTCTACCTTAAAATAGAAAGAAAAAAAAAAAGAACTGGGATGTAGCCCAGTGTGAAGGTCTTGAGTTCAATTCCAAGCACTGCACTAAAAAGCAGAAATCTGTAGTCAGGGATTGAAAGATTTACAGTATTATGAATGGATTTGTGGAAATAGTGATTCCCCTTCCAACTTCATTATCATTTTACATCAATTTTTTCTTATGTAACAGACGTGACATTTAAATATTTCCCTAATGTTACTGGCATAATCAAGTCTGCCCAAGAGCCATATGGTTTATGCAAACACAATGATAATCTCCAAACAGCGACATATATAGGCTTAATTTAAAACGCCTGTGAAAATAGTGGAAACCAGATGGAGGGTTGCCATAGAAATAATTAACACTTAGAGGAAGAAAAATGTGCCTTTACAGCCAGAGCAATTTCCCGAGGAATGCTTGGACTTGAAAGATTTTATCCCTGCCCCCAATTATCAGTAAAGAAAAACAGTTGTTGGCAGGTAAACATTTTTAAAAAAATTACCTATGATTGCACAGTGCTTTTATTATGCTTTGAAAATATTATAAATATATGCATTTTCATTGATAAATTTTTTTTTGTAATAGAAGAGAGTTCACCACTATTTTAAATCGGAATGTTCTTTTTCACTTTTCTGAACGACAGAGTACATGTGGCCTATTAGTTTTTGTTCCCTTTGGGTAGATTTTTCATCTCGATATACAAGAATATTTAGTCTCAGAATTCCATGGTGTCAAAGGAAAGTGTCTCAAACTTGGATTCATGGATTAATTGTATTAATGATCAAAAACAGGAATTTAAGACTGAATGTCTCAATGAAAGAACTGTAAAAGTTGTATAGGTCAGTTTCTTTGCTAGAAATTATAATTGCTAGATGGTGCTCTTTAGCTTAATTAGAAAGTTTGAAATACCGGGGGAAGCCATTTGTGCTGTTTACTATGTACCAGTGATTACTTCCAACCTGATCATTTTATATATGCAGCAGCGTGGCCATACCCTTTTGGGATAAATTAATAAATAAATTCCCAATTCTCTTCTCTTTCTTCTGTGGCAATTTTAGTTGTGCTTCTGATGAAGCAGACTAATCAAAAGTGGGAAAGAATTAAGAGTTGGGGCCAAGGGGGATTTGGAACATCAACATAACATTTAATCACATGTGAAATTGAATTTATGTTATTTTGACCTTCAAAAGTCAAATATAAGAATAAAGGGATGAATAGCAGTCATTCCAATTTGCAGTTGGAATTCACAAAAACTTGTTTCCTTGCATGGCACTAAAATTGTACAACAAAATTCAGCAGGAATTTAAAATGAGGGCATAGGGATCAAAGTACCACCATGGTAAATTTTAAAAAGAATGCAGGTGGATTATCATCTAAACGGTGTTTTATTTCCTTTTTAAAATTTGGATGGCAAACTGCCTTTGTACATTGTGTTTTGGCTACCATAGCAATTAAGAAATGGAAAATGAATCTCTGATGAAGTCCAATGAAGTCAGCTTTCATCTGCATCAGAACTATGTATGGCAAGAAAACAAAATACAAATGTAAGAAGAAAGCAGAAGAGAAAACTTAACGATAATCAGAAATGATGCAGTTGAAACCTCGAGAAAGCAGATGGCATTTGGAAAGTTGCAGCACAATGCCTCCGTCTTCAGTGAACAGGCAGTGGTTTAGTTGACGTCATGTGTTCACCCCCTCATTTGTTTTCAGTGAAGGGAAAAAAAAAATCAGTGTTCGTCCTCTGTGAAATGTTTGGGAATTAGAAAAAAAGTTTGTTGAAGTATAAGAAGAAAAGTGTTCTGTGAATTTTTCCATTTACTCTTAGTTGTTGACTTAATTAACTGGACTAAGAGGCCCTTGGAAAGGAGAGTGAACCATGGGCATGCCACCCTCCTCTTGGGCCAGTCCACCGATGTGCATGGCTGGAGCTGCTGTTTGGGGGAGGGTCCCTGGGGTGTGCCTTTGGGGTGCCAGTGTCCCAGGCTGAGCGGCTGGTCCCACCACGTTGTCATGATATTTCTGCTTTGGACCAGTCTCCGAAGGGTGTGAAATTCTGAAACCATGACTCAAACAAGTCTAAATTGTGGGTGTTGGGTGTTTTGGCCCAGCGATGAGAAAATTAAGACAGGAATTTAAAAAAAAAATGTTTATTGAAGTCTGAGAAGAAAAATGCAAGCCAGGTGTGGCGTTGCATGCCTGTAATCCCAGGGTTTAGGAGGGCTGAGGCAGAAGGGTCACAGGTTCTGGGCAAGAGGAGAAGGCGGAGTTGTGGGGGGGAACAAAGACAAAGTGAACGAGAAGAGAATGCAGAGGAGAAAAAAAGAAAGAAGAAAAATGAACAGACTGTTGCATAGTCCAGAGGTTTCACAAAGTAATTTGTATAATAAAATAATTATTAAAATTTCTGATTCCATTCTGGTGTAAGCTTTCAGTCACTACAGCCTGGAATATAATCATAATCTTAACTTTTTTTTTTTTTAAATGTATTTAGCACAGGGTCTCCAGGGTCTCACTACATAGATTGGCCTCATAGTGATTCTCCTGTTTTCGGCCTCCCAAGTGCTGGGATTATGGGCATGCGCCATCACTCCCAGTCCCAATCTCAGTCTCGGTCTCAGTACTCCCTGGGGGTGTGGCTGGCACGGCAGACTAGGGATTGAACCCCCAACCCCTGTGTCTGCCTAAGCAGGTGCTTTAATCCACTGAGCTATGTAGCCAGTTCATGATTTTCTTATGGTCAACAGATGGCATAACCCTCATAAGGGGGACCCTAGAGGTTGTCATAGATTGTAGAAAATCCACTGCACTGCTGGCTCTTAGGAAAATGCATGTGAAACAGCGTTGGTGACCAAGGTTACCCAAGCAGCAGTTCATCAGACCAGTAAATGACTGGAAGCCAATGGCCACCACCCAGAGCAGCTCTTGTAACTGTAAAGGCCAGCAGTCACTTGTATTGATCTCATGATGTCTCAGTAAATTTGGTATTACAGTATTTATATGCGTCTTTTTCTGAAGTGCTTGTACATTTTTTTTTTCTGGTGCATTCAGAATATTTTCCTGTCTTAATCTATCTTGGTTTGCTGAGAGTCACATCTGTGAGATCTGTTCTGTGGTTCACCTGTAAGCATTCTTTTATTCCTTCTCAGCACTCCGTGGCCTTATGTTACACAAAAGGTCTGCAGTGTTTCTTGCTTACACTAATTACGCTCTTCTACATGTCTCTTAGTGAACATAGATGCACACCTTTCTTTGGCTGAGACCCAGGAGCAGAACTGCTGAGACAGGTGATAACCAATCACTGAGGAGTGTTTCCAGGGTGCGGTGGGCGTGGAATCTCACTCCCCAGGCTGGACTCCAGTGCCTCTGTTCAAGCTATCCTGGCTCAGCCTCCTGTGTAGCTGGTGGTACAAACTCTGCCGGAGAGTGCTGCTCCCAGCGTAGTTCTCTGGTTATGGTTTCTGAGCCGCAAATGTTCCTTTTTGTAGAGTGCCTGTTCACATTTCTTGCTCTGTTTTTCTATTGGATTGTGTTTTTCTATTGTGTTTTTCTTACCAGTTTTAGGAGTTTTATTGTGTTCTGGATCTGTGCCTTTGGTCTGTGAGATTTATTGCCAACATCTTCCACTCTGGGACTTAACTTTACTTCTTAATGATAACCTTGATGAATAGACACTGTTAACTTTAAGGCAGTATAATTTTTTTTTTTTTGGGGGGGACTGGGGATTAAACTCAGGCCCTTGCACTTGCCAGGCAGGCACTTACAACACTGAGCTATTTCCCTTGGCCCTAACGTAGTATAATTTTATCAATTTTATGCTTAATGTTTTTTGTACTCTCTTTTTTGTTTTTGGAGACAGGTTTTGGCTATACAGTTCACGCTTGCCTTGAACTCACTTTGTAGCTCAGGCTGACCTTGAACTCTCAGTGATCTTCCTGCCTCATCCAGCCTAGTGCTGGGATTACAGGCAGGTGCCACTGGGCCTGGGTGGCATGTATTCTCTTTAAGAAATCTTTGTAGTTTAGTGGTAGAATACATGCCTTCCGTAAGCCTATAAGGCTGAACAAACAGAACAAAACAAAAATAAGCAATGATAATAATCATAATAATAATAACAATCTCTGCCTATGCAAAGGTCATAAAATACTCTTTTGTGATTGCTTTTAGAAGCCCTATTATTTTGACTTTCACATTTAGATCAATAATACTTCTGAAAGTGATATTTTTATACTTTGTGAAAGAGATCAAGTTTGAATCTTTTAGAGATCAACAGTTGACCAATATCCAGTTGGGTACTGGTCAAAACCAATACTCAAAAAATCCTTCCTAATTCACTGTACGTTACTTTTGTCATAAATCAATAAATCAACTGGTCTTTTTTTTTTTTTAATCTTGATGCCTGAAACTGCAAGACCTGCACTACAGTTTTGCTTTTCTGAGGTTGCTTTGACTACTACATGTTTTTGTCAAATTCCTTAATAAGCACTTAGCTAGGACTGGGATTGGGATTGCATTGACTCTGTAGATCAATTAGAAAGGAATTGATATTTCTACCACTTTGGGTCTTCTGGTCCATGAATATATTGTGTATTTCCCAATATGGTTTTTCAACTTTTTTTATTTTTTATTTTTATTTTTGTGTTTGTAGGGAACGGTATACAGGGTGATCAGGGTCTCACTACTACATTGGACTTATAGTGATCTGTCTGTTTACAGCCTCCCAAGAGCTAGGATTACAGGCATGTACCACCACATCCAGTCTTGTAACTTTTAGAGTAGAGATCTTACACATTACTCAGATTTATTTTTAAGTAACC
>PVKN010006153.1:0-29097 GCA_004027915.1 Capromys pilorides
TATATAATTGAGGCTGGCCTTGAACCCACTATATAGCCCAGGCTGGAAATCATCCTGACTCAGCCTCCCCAGTGCTGGAATTATAGGGATATACCACTATACCTGGCCTTGTTTATTTTTTGGTGGTAGGGAATCAAAGCTGGACTTTGTGTGTACCAGGCAAATGCTACCACTGAGCTGTGTTATCAACCCTAAGAGAGAAAACTTTATTTTTTATTTTTGGGACCAAGGTGTGAACTCACGACCTTGCACTTGCCAGGCAGGTACTTGTGCCACAGAGCTATCTCCCAGCCCCCTAAGAGAGAAAAAAATTTTTTAAAAGATCTTAAAGAATTAGTAAGAGGCCAGGATAGCAGCACATGCCTGTAATTCCAGCACTTAAAGGTAAGGCAGGAGAATTGCCTGCCTGGGCTACATAGTCAGTTCAAGGCTATCCTGAATTACATGGAGAAATCCTATCTAAAAACAAAAATAAGAATTAGATTTGTAGACAGGAGAGAAAGTTCCCTCATAGGAACTATGGAGAAGATTCTTCATAGGATTAGAATATTCCTAGGTAGGGGCCAGTGAGATAGCTTGGTGATCTAAGTACCTATCTGGCAAGTGGAAACAAAGACTTGGGTTCAATTCTTGGCACCACATGCTGCATCAGCCTATAGTCCAGGCACGGTGGTGCATGCTTGTGGTTGCAGTGCCAGGGAGACTGAAAGCAGGTGGATCACCATGAGTCTGAGCTGTGTAGTGAGACCCTGCAACAACCTGACACAAGGGCCAGCCAAATAGCTCAGCACATTAAAGCACCTGGTTTGCAGCTGGGTTTGATCCCTGGTGTGCCGTGGTGCTGTGCCTCCCCCATCCCTGGGCATGATGAGCTGGAGATTGAAGCTGGGTGTGATGGCATGTGCCTATAATCCCAGCACTTGGGAGACTGAAAACAGGAGAATCACTACTAGTCCAATCTAAGTAGTGAGACCCTGTACTAAAATGCAAAAACAAAACCCAAAAACCAGATTATTCCTCATAGACACGTAATGTGATACTAATCTAAGTAATGTATCATATCTGAAAACATTTTTGGAGTTAGAGTTCATTTTTCTTGGTCTATTTTTTTTTTTTTTTTTACCTCTAAACTGGACGTTAGGGGGGCTTTCGGGTTAGCTAAGTGGTTGAAGTGTCTATGTGGGCAATCCCTGTCAGGCACAAGTGACAGCGGTTAGATCCTCACACCCAGCCTTCCAGACTGCAGGTTAAGCCCAAAGGTTTTTGCATGTTATACACAAATTCCACCTCTGAGGCATATCCCCCGC
The DNA here is from genome assembly GCA_004027915.1 of Capromys pilorides. Classification (NCBI taxonomy): domain Eukaryota; kingdom Metazoa; phylum Chordata; class Mammalia; order Rodentia; family Capromyidae; genus Capromys; species Capromys pilorides. The sequence continues at coordinate 1,308 of PVKN010006153.1, forward strand.
CCCCCCTTATCTTGATAATGTTTAAAGACTATTTGGAATAGTACTGGGGATGTAGTTTAGTGGCAGCTGTATGAATTTAAAAAACAGAATGCCAGCTAGATATGTTGATGCAGGCCTGTAATCTCAGCTTTCAGGAAGTTGAGGTGGGAAGATCATCACAATTTCAAGGCCAGTCTGGGCTACACAGTAAGTTCAAGGCCAGCCTGAACTAGTACATAGTCAGATCCTGTCTCAAACAAAACAAAACAGTAGACTACTGCAGGGCATGGTGGAGCATTTGTGTAATCTTAAATTACTCAGGAGGGTGAAGCAGAAAGATTGCCACAAGTTTGATGCCAGCCTGTGTCAGTTGAAGACTGTCCTGAGCGACAAAGAAAGACCCTATTTTAAAAACTAAAAACAAAATAAAAGAGCAACAACAAAAAAGAAAGTTCTAGGTAAACTTGGACAATTTGTCAAGCTTATGTCTTAAAATAAAAAGAGCCATGTATGGTGGTACACACCTGTAATTTCACAACTCAGGAGGCTGAGGAAGGAGGATCATTTGAGTTCGAGACCAGCCTGTGCTACAAAGTGAATTGAAGGCCAGACTGAACTGTAAAGCAAGACCCTGTCTCAAAAAGACATAATAGGGGCTGGGGAAATAGCTCAGTAGAATAAGCACTTGCCTGGTGAGCACAAGGGCCTGAGTTCAATCTCCGGTCCTGCAAAAAAAAAAAAAAAGCCAGGTGCGGTGGCACACACACGCCTGTAATCCCAGCACTCAGGAGGCTGAGGTGTGAGTTTGAGACCAGCCTGGACTATAAAAGTGAGCTCAAGGCCAGCCTGAACTGCATAGTGAGACCCTGTCTCAAAAAAAAAAAAAAAAGACATAATAATAATAATAATAGTCCATGTTTGCAGAACATGATTATATACACCGTGGTGAATTGGTATCACTCTGGTGAATTAGTACATGTACATCACTCATCTCAATTATATTTTTTCCCCTGTCTCTCCACCCCAAAATTTGGGATGTTGTTAAATATGAAAGAAGTGTTAGCTGGGCATGGTGGTGCATGCCTGTAATCCCAGTACTTGGGGGGCTAAGGCAGGAGGATTGTTGCGAGTTTGAAACCAGCCTGGGCTACAAAGTGAGCTCAAGGCCAGCCTGAACTGCATAGCGAGACCCTGTCTCAAAAAGACAAAAAAGGGAAGAAGAAACATTATAAGATCTATAAGGGAAAATAGAGTTAAATAATTTTTTTCAATCTTTTATTTATTTGATATAGGGTCTTGCTACCCAGCTCAGACTCATAGTGATCCTCCTGTCTCTACCTCCTCAGCACTGGATTACAGGTGTGCACAACTACCCCTGGTTTCAGGGTTTGGCACAGCATGTGATACTGGGGATCCAGCCTGGGTCTTTGCACGTGCCAGGCAGCACTTAGACCGCCTAGCTATCTCTCCAACCCCGATAAGTTTTTTTTTTGGTGCTGGGAATTGAACTCAAGATGTTGTGCCTGCTAAGCACATGCTGTACCATGAGCTACATTCTAGGCTGAGTATAATTTCTGACATAAGACTGATAAAGTGATTTAAACTTTGTTTACTTTTTTTAAATTTATTATTTTTTTTAATGTATTTAGTACAGGGTGTACAGGGTCTCAGTACATAGATTGGATTCGTAGTGATCCTCCTATTTCTCAGCCTCCCAAATGCTGGGAGACTGAAACAGAAAGGTGTGTGCCACCATGCCCAGTCTCAGTTGCCATCTCAGCACACCCTAGGGGCAGGGCTGGCAGGGCAGGCCAGGGATCAAATAGCAGGTGCTTTAATTCGCTGAGCTATCTGGCTGGCCCTAGTTTTTATTTTTGGTAATAGGGCTAGAATCTGTGGCCTCACATGCTAAGCAAGTACTCTACCACTATGAGGGACCCTCCAACTCCATTGATTTAAGTAATTTGTTTTATTTATTTTGGGGTTTTAAAGATTTCACTGTGTAGGGCCAGGGAAATAGATCAGTAGAATAAGTGCTTGCCTGGCAAGTGCAAGGGCCTGAGTTCAATCCCCGGTTCCGCAAAAAAAATAAAAAAAAAGATCTCACTGTGTAGTTCAGTCTGACTTTAAACTCATGTCAGTCTCAGACTTAATGTGATCCTCCTGAGTCAGGCTTTCAAATGCTGGGATTACAGTTGCGTGCAACCATGTCCTGTTTTAAAGTATATCTGTTGGACTGGGGATGTAGCTCTGTGGCATAGTGTCTGCCTGGCAAGTGCAAGGTCCTGAGTTTGATACTCAGTACCCCCCAAAAAAGAATAATAAAGTATAATTATTCCTTTGAGGTAGAATAAAACATTTTTTACCCCATGTTATGAATATTAATTTTTTCATAATTCATGGAGTTTGTGTATCAGTGGACACTTTTACAACAGGATTTATGAACCCGGGTCGGAGAACAACGCGGCAGTTGTAGCAGTAGAGACTCACACGATACACAAAATTGAAGAAGGAATTGGTAAGTTTTTGTTTTTTCAGTACCCTTGACCTTAACTTCTTTGGTTGAGATATTATTGTTTAAAAATTTTTTGGTGCTAGGGCCTTGCACATGGTAGGCAAGCACAGTACTACTGAGCTCCACCACCAGCCTGAGATTTCTTGCCTTTTGTACCTCCCGGCCTCCCCGTCCCATATGCCTACGAGTCTGCACCACTGATTTAATGGTGGTACTTCTAGAGATGCCACTGAGATCCCAGGGGCTGTCAGCACACTGGTATCAATTTTCTAAGGTAGCTGAAAAGATTCTTTGATTTTGTTTTTGTGTTTTTGTTTTTTTGAAGTAGGTCTCATGCTGGCAAGATAGCCCAGTGGTCTAAAGTGCCTGCATAGGCAAGCTTAGGCAAGTGCAGGGACTGAGGTTCGATCCCCAAAACTACATGCTGCACCAGCCTTACCTCTGGAGCAGGCTGAGCCAGCGAAAAAACACAAAGGGAAAAAGAAAACTGGAATGAAGTAGGGTCTTATTTTGTATTCCAGGCAGGCCTTTCACTCATGGCAGTCCTCCTGCCTCGGCCTCCTGAGTGCTGGGATTACTGGTATGCTCCACCACAGCCTGAAAAGATTTTTTTTTTATCATAAATATGCCACAAAGATAGCGTTCTTTTCTTTTTTTTATTATGGCCAGCTCAGCCTGCCCTGGGGGCGGGGCTGGCGCAGCATGTGGTGCCAGGAATCAAACCTCGGTCCCTGCAGCTGCCTAAGCTTTCCTAAGCAGGCCTTTAGATCACTGAGCCACCCTGCTGGCGCTCACAAAAAGGTGGAGTTCTTAAAAAAAAAAAAAAAGAAAAGAAAAGCAAGGATAGAGTTTTTGCCTAGAATGTGTGAGGCCCTGGGTTTCATCCCTAGCACCAAAACCACAATAACTATAACAACAACAAAAACAAAGAAATTGGAGCCTCAAGGTCGAGGGCTGTGCTTAGGGAAGTTGTGGACTGATCCCATGCTGACTGTCAGGGGAGAGACTCTGAAAAACACAAACCTAAGCTTGCATTTCAGTCCTACTTTGTCACTTTTTGGCTCTGTGTCCTTGGGAAAGTCCCTTACCTTTCTGAAGTTTATACACTTGTGTGTAAAGCATGGGAAACAATTACTGCCTCACAAAGTTACTAAGAGCTAAACAATACCCTGTGGGTAAAAGCAGATAACATGGCCTGTAGCACATGGTGAGTGCTTGCTAAGGAATAGCTCTTCTCCCAGATTTTTTCCAGAAAGTCCTAAACAACAGCAGCAAGGGTGACCTGTTAGGTCCTCAGAGGATCCAGTCAATTAAAAACTTGAAATTTGAGCTTTGGGGAAAATTCATCTGATAAATAACTGACTTTTCTCCGTTCTCAGATGCAAGCACTATAGAAGCAAATGAGGACATGGAGATTGCTTACCCCATAACTTGTGGGGAGAGCAAAGCCATCCTCCTCTGGAAGAAGTTTGTGTGTCCAGGAATAAATGTGAAGTGTGTCAAGGTAACTGCCTTCTTGCTGAGGCCTCTCTTGGGGCTCCTTGTTTTCAAAAGTGCTATTGCAGCACCTCCCCACTCTCTTCTACTAAGTTCTTCTTTTTTTTTATAATGTGAGAGATTGAACTTGGAACCTTGTATATGCCAGATAAACATTCCCAATCTCAAGTGAGTGTTTTTAATTTACAGCTGTCGGCTACTGTGTCACTCATCGTGTGTGCTGGGGGGAGATTTTGAAGTGAGATTGACCTGGATTTAACTCCCAGTAACACAGCAATCCTCTAAGAGCAGGGAGCTCATTTTTTTTATTCACCAGTATAAACTCTGCACATAGAATGTTACTTGTTTTCTATTCTTTCTTTCTTTTTTGGTATATACGTGTTGGGAATTGAACCTAGAACCTTGTACCTGCTAAGTATGTACTCAGTCCCTGGGCTGCATCCACAGCCTGAATGGTGCCTAGTGTTTCATAATGACCGATAAATATTTGTCCAGTGAATGAATGAGAGGAATCCCATCCGTACCACTAACTAGGTAATGCTTAACCACGTTATTTAATATTTCAGAGCCTCATATATTCAAGTAGAGTCATTTAAACAAATACATATACATCATATATACATATACACACTGGGATGAATTGAGGTAGGATTTATTCAATTTTTTTTTTCCCCAGAACCAGGGACTGAACTCAGGTCCTTGTGTTTGCCAGGCAAGCACTTATTCTACTCAGCTATCTCCCCAGCCCTGATTCAATGTTTTTTATAAAAATAAATAATCTTCATGAGAGAATAACATGAAAATGACCATTTTGTCTCCATGGGTGGCCACAGCTGTATCAATAGATACTAGGCTGCATAATGACATCACCGTAGGCTAATAAAAATCATAGCGTTTGGGGCCTTTCACTTCTGTTGGTTTCTTTCATACTTGTTCTTTCTGCCATCCTGAATCTTGTGATTAGGGCTGAATAGATTATATAAGTTTACTTGATCAGCCTTTTGTTTTGTTTTGAGACTAGGTCTCACTAAATAGTACTGGCCAGTCTTAAACTCATGGCAATCCTCCTGTCTCAGCCTCCTGAGTGCTGGGGTTACAAGTGTGTACCACCTGGTGCAGCTATTTGATCAGCCTTTGCAATGCAAGGCCCAACCACCTGATTGAGGTGTAAGTGCACTCCAGATGCTGAGCGATACCATCTCTGAGCCTGCTCATGTTCTGTAGCTTTATTTCAGGAGAGGGCATAGTGCTCAGAGAAAGATCATCACTGGCACAAAGAGGTTGTATAAATATTACGATTTTGTGCCAGGCACAGAAGGATTATATGCCTATAATCCCAGCACTCTGAGGCTCAGGCAGGAGGCTACCCATGAGTTCATGGCCAGCATGGACTACATAAGGACACTCTGTCTCCAAAAATATAGTAACAACAGCAGCAAAAATGCAGTTTTGTTTGGGTATTGTTTGCACATAACAGGTGATGCTATCATTTCATTCTTTTATTCCTGACCTGCCCAAGTTGACATTGGACTACTTTGAACTTTTCTTTTTACTTTAGTTTAATGATCAGCTGATCAGCCCTAAGCATTTTGTTCATCTGGCTGGCAAGTCCACTCTGAAGGACTGGAAAAGAGCCATTCGCTTGGGTGGAATCATGCTCAGGTAAGCGCCAGAGGCAAGCACATATCTCAATAACTTTGGGACACTTAGTCGTGATGGAATCCAGTCTTTTCTCTAATTTGTCAAGTGTGTGAAGGATTGGCTTGTGCATTCCACGCATTAGTTACTTTTGGAACTTGGAATCGAATTCAGGACCTCGAGCTTGTGGGATAGATGCTGTGCTGCTGAGCTATACCCCTGATCCCTGTTTTTTGAGATAGGGTCTGCTTTGTAGTACAGGCTGGCCTTGAACTCACTATGTTTATCTTAAAATTGTTGGGAGAGACAGAAGATAAGTTGATCTCTGATGAATTTTTCTGATCTCAAGATGTGGGGTAGTATCCTGTCTTGGGTAGAGAGGCTCAAAGTTGATGACAGTCATGCTGAAGATGGTCAAGCAGGGACAGACAGGGCAAAGCCGGTGCTAAGAAAGCAGAAGAATTGTAGGCTGACTGTCAGGTTCGAGAGTAATCTGGTAAACTGAAAAGGCAGTTGGAAAATAACCATTCTGTGCTGCAAATGCAATCCTTGACACCTCAGAGGCAAATATCAGGATCTGTGGAATGTTTCCCACCTTTAGCCCTCTGTGTTAATAAAGTTGCCTTTATAGGGCCGGCAAGATGGTTCAGTGGTCTAAAGCGCCTGCTTAGGAAAGCTCAGGCAACTGCAGGGACTGTGGTTTGATCCCTGGTACCACATGCTGTGCCAGCCCCACCACCAGGGCAGGCTGAGCCAGCCATAAAATAAGTAAATAAAGAAATAAGCAAACAAATAAAATAAAAATTTAAAAAATAAAATAAAGTTGCCTTTATAGTTTTTCCCTCTAGAAAGTTAATTAATTAACATGGCTTGAACACTCATCTCCTAATAGAGCATTTTTTAAAAGGTGAAAGATTTATACAATCTGAAGAGAAACCAGCATAGAGCATTTTTAAATGTTTTCAAGAATCTGGGGCCGGCAAGATAGCTCAGTGGTCTAAAGCACCTGCTTAAGCAAACTTAGGCAACTGCAGGGACCACGGTTCAATCCCTGGTACCACATGCTGTACGAGCCCCACCCCCATGGCTGAGCTGGCCATAACATACATATATATATACATGAATTGTAAGTTTACCACTGGGTGTGGTGGCACATGTCTGTAATCCCATCACTCAGGAGGCTGAGGCAGGAGGATTATTGAGAGTTTGGGTCCAGCCTGGACTACAGAGTGAGCTCAAAGCCAGCCTGAACTGCATAGCAAGACTGTCTCAAAAACACAAAAAACAAAACCAAAACATAAAGAATTAGAAGTTTCCCATAGAACAGGTAGTAAAGAATCTTAAAAATATCTTTTTCTTTGTCTTTTAAAGTCTTTTTGGGGCCAGGGAGATAGCTCCATGGCACAAGTGCCTGCCTGGCAAGTGCAAGGTCATGAGTTTGAACCGCGGTCCTGCAAAAATATAAAAAAAATTTAAAAAATATTTTTAAAAATTATCTATTCTAAAGTAAATCTATAATTTGCTTGTAGAGATTCAAACATAAAAATGTTCAATGCAGCATTATTTGCTATCATGAAAATTATAGTCTGCTTTAATATATAGTTAAAGGACTTCTAAATTATGCCTTGTCTGAATATCTGAGTTTATGTTAAGAGTTATTTCACAATCACTAAAATATTTCTGTGGATTTTTTTTACATGGAAAAACACTTATGAGCCAGGCGTGGTGGACACGCCTAGAATCCCAGCACTTGGGAGGCTGAGGCAGGAGGACTGGTGTGAGTTCGAGACCAGCCTGGGCTACAAAAGTGAACTCAAGGCCAGCCTGAACTGCATAGTGAGACCCTGTCTGAAAAAGATAAAAAAAAAAAAAAAAAAAAAAAAAAAAAAAAAAAAAAAAAAAAAAGAAAGAAAAAGAAAGAAAAAGAAAAACACTTATGATGTAATGAGAATAAAACAAATAAAACCAGAGTTGAGTGTGGTGGTGTACACTTGTGACCCCACTAGTCAGGAAGCTGAGGCAGGGAGTTTTTCCTTTGTTCTTTGTTTTGTTTTGTCTTTTGAGTGAGGCTATCACTATGCAGCTCAGGCTAGCCTTCAGCTTGCGTAAACTGTTCAGGCTGCCTTCAGCTCACTATGTAGTCTAGGCTGGCTTTGAGCTCATTAGCCTACAGCCTGAGTGCACCGTGGTGCTGGCATGAGGAGTGTGTCCACCATTCCCTGCTTTCTTTTCTTTTATTAAATTTTGTTTATTTATTTTAATGTGTTTGGTACAGGGTCTCAGTGCACAGCTTGGACTTGTAATGATTCTATTGTCAGCACCCCCAGCACTGGGATTGCAAGCATGCGCCACCATACCTGGACTCAGTCTCTGGCACACCATGAGGGCAGGGCCAGGTTGGCAGGTGGGACTGGGATGGAACCACAGTCCCTGCGCTTGCCTAAGCAGATGCTTAGTCCTCTGAGTGATCTTGCCAGCCCTTATTTATTTATTTTTTTTTTAAATTTTTTTTATTTATTTGTTTGCTTGTTGTGTTTGTTTGTTTCTTTTTTTTTTTTTTTATTTATTCATTTTGTGGCTGGCTCAGCCTGCCCTGGTGGTGGCGCTGGCGCAGCATGTGGTGCCGGGGATCGAACTGCAGTCCCCGCAGTCGCCTGAGCCCTCCTAAGCAGGCGCTTTAGACCACTGAACCATCTCGCCGGCCCTTTATTTTGTTTTTGAGACAGTGTCTTGATCTGCAATTCAGGATGGCCTTGAGTTCACTTTGTAGCTCATGCTGGTCTTGAACTCACATTTATCTTCCTGCCTCAGCCTCAGGAGTGCTGGGATTACAGGCATGTGCTACCACACATGGCCTTTTCTTTTTTCTTTTTTAATTTTTATTTATTATTTTTTGCGGTACGGAAGATGCCTTTTCTCTGTCTGTCTGTCTGTCTCTCTCTCTCTTTTTTTTTTTTTTTTTGTCTTTTTGAGACAGGATCTCACTATGCAGTTTGGGCTGACCTTGAACTCACTTTTGTAGCCCAGCCTGGTCTCAAACTTGCACTGATCCTCCTGTCTCAGCCTCCCAAGTGCTGGGATTCAGGCTGGTCTTGAACTGATTGCAAATTTGAACTCCTGCAATAAACTCCTGAGTTCTGGTATCACAGGGCCTGGGCCACCATATCCACAATATTGTGGCATTCTTAGTGTCTGCCTGAGGCCTAGGGATAACACCAAGTGAAAGAGGGTACTCACAGTCAGTAAGGAGAGAAGAAAAGGGAAGTACTGATGAAGGCCAGCAGAACCAATGCAAAATGGATAGCCCAGTCAGCAGTTTCACAACCTAGTGACTGCTGATGCCATTAGATCCCACCAATCTCTGGCGCAGCCTCTGGGACATGGTCTGAGGTCTCTGTCAGGAAGTATAGGCTTATCTGCTACTTCTCGTCTCCCTTTACAGGAAAATGATGGACTCCGGACAGATTGATTTTTACCAACATGACAAAGTGTGTTCTAATACCTGCAGAAGCACCAAATTTGATCTTCTGATTAGCAGCGCAAGAGCTCCCGTGCCAGGACAGCAGACAAGTGTGGTGCAGACACCCACTGCGGCCGATGGTAGGGGGTAGGAAACCACCTGAAAACCTGCTGTGCTTCTGAGAAGCACTTTCCCTCCTTTCTCTCTGATGTTTGCTAATTTCACTTCTTATAAGTATTCATGTCTCTTGGAAGTTATGGTAATTTGGGGTGGAAATCTATGCTTTAGAAACAGATTCCCCACACATTCTTCTTAAAAAAAAAATACATATGTGTGTGTGTGTATATATGTGTGTGTGTGTGTGTGTGTGTGTGTGTGTATATATATATTTTTTTTTAATTTTATTTATTTATTTATTTATTTATTTTAATTCCTTGTTTTGAGATAGGGCGTCACTATGCAGTATGCAGTTCAGGTTGGCCTTGTGCTCACTTTGTAGCCCAGGCTGGTCTTGAACTTGGCAGTGATCCTCCTGCCTCAGCCTTCTGAGTGCTGGGATTATAGGCATGCGCCACTTCACTTGGCTTCTTAAGTAATTTTTGTCTATTAGCCAGACCTTTCTCATGTTTTGTGAGATTGTTTTGTTGTACTGAGGATGGAACCCATGGCCTCATGCATACTAGGCAAACACTGTACCACTGAGGAACATCCCCTGCCCTCTTTTTTTTTTTTTTTTTTTGTGGTACCAGGGATTGAACTCAGGACCCTGCGTTTGCCAGGAAAGCTCTTATTCTACTGAGTTATCTCCCTGACCCCTCTTGTTTATTTTTGACAACACACAGTAACCATTAAAAAGATGTCCTGTAGGGCCAGGCATAGTGGCGCAGACTTATAGTTCCAGCACTTGGGAGGCTGAGGCAGGAGGATTGGTATGAGTTTGAGACTAGCCTGGGCTACAAAAGTGAGCTCAAGGTCAGTCTGAACTGCATAGTGAGACCCTGTCTCAAAAAGACAAAAAAAAAAGGATAAGAAGGCAGATTAGAATAACAGCTGGCTTTATCTGCTGATGTGCTTGTCAAGAGCCCATGTCCCGTTGCCTGGACTGAGTGATGGAGATGCTGCTGTCAGGGCTGCCTGAGTGGGTTTAGATTGCTCAATAGAGGCTTCCTCACAGATGGCCAGGATGGGCACACACTCAATTTCAAGCTTGTTAAGCTGGAATTGAGGGTTCCTCCTCTTCTTCCTCTTCCTCCTCCTACCCCTCCTCCTCATCTAGGAAGGATGTAACTGTGTGAGAGATTATAAAAGATTCAGTCATAGCCGGACATGGTGGTACAAGTGCTGTAATCCCAGCACTTAGGAGGTTGAGGCAGGAGGATGACGTGAGCTCAAGGCCAGCCTGAACTGCATAGCAAGACCCTATCTCAAAAAGACCAATGAATGAATGAATGAATGAATGAATGAATGGCTCAGTCAGTCCAGCTGAAGCTATACCACAACTGGATAAAGTGTGTCTCAAATACCAGGCCATGCCTGCAATTCTAGTACTCTGGAGCTTGAGGCAGAAAGATTGCGAGTTCAAGACCAGTCTGGGATATGTAGTAAGAGACTATCTCCAGCAAAAAAAGGGGTATCAGTACTGTTGTAAATCCTAAAATATATCCAACAGAGAGTCACATGAATGCTCAAGGATCTATAAGGTTAGGGAATTACTACTTTTAACAAATGACCTTTTTAGGGCCAGTGAGATAGTTCAGTGGACCAAGCGCCCACTCAGGCAAGCACAGGGACAGGATGCTCCAGGGCCATCCAGGTACGCTAAGCTAGCCACTGAGACCAGGCATGGTGGTGTATGCCTGTAATCCCAGTGCTGGGGAGGCTGAAAACAGGAGGATTACTAGAGTCTGAGCTGTGTAGTGAGACTCTGTACTAAATACATTTCTTAGTGGCTGAGTGAGAACCTTTCTCAAAATAAAAAAGGATTGGGAATGTAGCCTGGTGTGGAAGCCTTGGGTTCACCACCTACTTACCCCACAAAAAACTTTTATTTTGGCCAGTCCTAATATTTTTTGAATAACCACTGAATGAGTACATGCTAAATCTCTTGTAACCTAAGTACTGTTCAGGAAATATAAAATTTCCAGCAGTTTGGATACTTGATTATTTCAGTTGAAAAGTGAAAAATGCTCTGAAATAATTCACTTCATTTTTCCTTTGGCCAAACTGCTTTACTTGATGATTATTATTAATAATAATTAATATTTTCCTTTGTTAGATTATTGATGTCTTCAAATGCATAGAGTCTACATTGTCTATATTGCTGTCTGAATCAGTTTGATTTTTCCCAATTCTTTTTGAGTTAAATCTTCACAGACAGTCAATAGCAAGGGTTTTTCCCCCTTTGTTAACCTGTTATTCATGGATCTCTCGCCTGATGTTTTGGGTCTCCATTTCTTGCTTTCTCTTCAGTGGCTGATAAATGAGACATAGGAACTTCATGCATTTTAGGTTTTTAGTATTGAGCATGTGGAGAGCAGGGCTTCTGGCAGAGCACCCTCGCCCTGTGTTAGTCCCTGTCCTCACCCTTGGGAGGCCTGGGTGGGCAGCCCTGAAGCCAGGCCTACCTTTGGGTGCTTGCAAATGCCTCTGCTCAGGAAGCAGATTTCCCTGTTGTGATCTTATCTTTCCTTTTCTAATCAAAGTAAGAAGAAAGTGTTTTCAAAGGAAGGTTTGTTGTTGTTTGGTTTTTGTATTTTTTTAAGAAAATCTAATATTTACCTCCTCTTCCCTATGACTAATTTTTAAAATGGGGCCCACAGGCAAGAGGTGAGTACATTAGATGACAAGGCCTCCGTGGGGGTGTTCAATAGAGGGACAATGATGACTTTTCATCAAATTCACGGGCTCTGCATCCAATGGGCTCCTTTAGGTGGCATCACACAGATCGCCATCTCTGAAGAGAGCATGGAGGAGGCGGGGCTGGAGTGGAACCCAGCATTCACTGCTGTCACCATGGCCACCGAGGAGGGTGTGAAGAAAGACTCGGAGGAAATTTCAGGTACCTTCCTCTGCAGCTCAGCTCCCTGGCAGACTTTTTCTGACCCTCATCATCATTATGATTATAGAGAAAGAAGAGCTGTTAATTACTTCTGCTGGTTTTTCTCATGCATATGAATACTAACTATAGCTACAAACATTTATTTTAATCCACATAACCACCCTGCTCAGTTACATTTTGCACAGGAAGAAACAGGGATCCCAAAAGGCTTACCAGCTGCCTTTCTGGACACAACACCACTTTGTCGGAACTGAATTCAGCTGTGTAACTCTGTGGTCTGTGTTTTTTCTTCTATCAAACTTCCCCTGACTTTATCACATTTCTTAGCCAGGCTTTAAGATGTTAGAAGGAGCCAGGCATAGTGACGCACGCCTGTAATCCCAACACTTGGGAGGCTGAGACATAAGGATCAGTGTGAGTTCAAGACCAGCCTGGGCTACAAAAGTGAATTCAAGGCCAGCCTGAACTGCATAGTGAGACCCTGTTTCAAAAAGACAAAAAAAAAAAAAAAAAAAAAAAAAAAAAAAAAAAAAAAAAAAAAAAAAAAGATGTTAGAAGGAAAATTAAGTAGCAAGTGGTATAGAGGCTGATAATCAATGACCCTGTTAAAGGAGACCAGAAAAAGTTCATCTCATCTTCCACTTTTAGTCTAATAAACATTTATCATTGTCTGTTTTGTAGTTGGCTATCTTGCTAGCAGCTAGATATAGCTACTAACTAGAAGTAGCGTATAGCCCTGTCTATCCAAGTATTTTTTTTTTTTCTTGAGCTGGGGAAATAGCTCAGTAGCATAAACGCCTGTCTGGCAAGTATAAGGTCCTAAGTTTGATACCCAGTACCGAAACAAAATTTTTCTTTTTTTTCCTAAATATAGGTCTAGGGTAAGTATATCTTTTTGTATGTGTGTGTGTGTGGGGGGGAACTGGGGTTCAAATTCATAATCTTGCACTTGCCAGGCAGGCACTTGTGCCACAGAGCTATCTCCCCAGCCCCAGGTAAGTATATCTTAATTAATATTTACTTAACTATCTGACTTTTATAATATTAAATATATAATTCAAAATGAAATTTGAATTTAATCAGATAATATTTAACATTTAATTCTCATTTAAGATCTCACTTAAATTTTTTTTTTTTTTTTTTTTGGTGGTGGTACCAGGGATCAAACTCGGAACCTTGCACTTGGCAAGCAAGCACTTATTCCACTGAACTGTCTCCCCAGTCCTCTTTTTTAAATTGGATACAGGGTCTCACTACACAGTTCAGATTTATGATCCTCCTGTCTGAGCCTCCCCAGTGCTGGGATTATAGGTGTGTGCCACCATCTCTGATTTCAGGACATGTGGCATGGTGGATTGAACTCGGGTCTTTGTGCTTGTCTGGCAGGCATTTAAGCCGATGAGTTATCTCCCAAGCCCCTAACTTAATATCTTTCATGGAGGAGCATGTCTGGTTTTATAGCCAGAGCCATAACAAATTGAAGGCACAACAGACTGAGCAATCATCCCAAATCCCTGAAGGATTGAAAGGACCAACTCATTAGGTACCAACTTAGGGAGGCAGTTAATATCCCCAAAGTTACTTTCCTTTGCCCAGAAATGGCCTGAGAAGAAATACTTTTCAATTGTGATATTTTTTTTTTCAATATATTTGTTTGTTACAGGGTATCACTACACAGCTTAGACTCATAGTGATCCTCCTGTTTTCAAGATGTGTGCTACTATGCCCAGACTCTGGTCAGCTCAGTCTGCCCTGGGGGCAGGGCTGGTACATGTGGTGCTGGGGATCAAACTTAGGTCCCAGCACTTGCCTAAACTTGCCTAAGCAGGTGCTTTAGTCCACTGAGCTATCTCACCAGCCCCTCAATTGTGATACTTTTGATTTAACATTGTAGAGTTGTGTCTGGACATCTTGTTAGCATCCTTTGCTTACTTCTGTCTTACCCTTCTTGTGCTAGAAGACACTTTGATGTTCTGGAAAGGAATAGCTGACGTAGGGCTGATGGAAGAGGTTGTCTGCAACATCCAGAAGGAAATAGAGGAGTTGCTCAGGGGAGTTCAGCAGCGGCTCCTCCAGGCTCCATTCCAGGTCACAGGTATGTGTGCCAGTCCTAACCGAAGTGCTCATTTATTGAGTACTTACAAAAAGGTAGCGAGGCCCTGTTGGCCTCTCAACACTGATATACAGATATTATTACCTCCATTGTACAGAGAAGAAAACAGGCTCATAAAAGTTAACTCACCCATTCCACATTCATAAGTACATTATTTATTTTGTTTTTGAGACAGGATCTCATTATGTAATTCAGACTGACCTCGCACTGGTGGCAGTTCTGCCTCAGCTTCCCAGTGCTGAGATTATAGGCTTGTGCTACCACACCCAGCTATGTTTTTGGTTTGCATGGGTTTTGAGATAAAATCTTATTGCATATTTCAAGCTGGCCTGAAACTCACTATATAGTCCAGACTGGCTTCGAATTCACAGTGATCCTCCTATTCTGGCTTCCCAAGTGCTGGGATCACAGGTGTGTGCCAACATACCCAGTTCTGCCTGTGTAATTTAGCAAGACTCTCTCTTAAAAAACAAAAAGTGACAGCAATGTAGCTTAGTGTGAAGACTTTGGGCTTAATTCCCATAATGCAAAAAACAAAAAGGAAAAAAAGTCACTCTAGTTGCTATGCAGAGGACTATGGAACAAGAGTGAAGATAAGCAGACCCATTGGGAACATTATTTTCTTTTTGACATAAGGTCTCATGCTATGCAGTTCAAGCTGGCCTTGGGCTCACTTTGTAGTCCATACTGGTCTTGAACTTGCAATGATCCTCCTGCCTCAGCCTCCTGAGTGCTGAGATTACAGGGCTGTGCCACCATGCTCAGCTGGAAAATTTAAAAAGATTAGGACTAGCAAAAAGTGGCACAAAAGGAGAAAAAGAAAAAGAAGTGACTTGGCAGCTGGACATAGCGCTATACACCTATAATCCCAACATTGAAGAGGATGAGGCAGGAAGATCTCTGTGAGCTCAAGGCCAGCCTAAACTACATAGGAGACCCTATCTCAAAAACAAACAATACAGAAATGATGTAGCATTGTAGATAATGGCAGGTCTAGAAAATGATCAGATTAGAGGTACATTTTTCTATTCTTTTTTTTGTGTGTGTGTGGGAGGTAGGGTACTAAGAATTGAACTCAGAACCTTGTGCTTGCCAGACAGACACTTGTGCCACTGAGCTACATCTTCACCGTGTTCTTTTTTGAAATGTGATATCACTAAGCTACCTAGGCTGGCCTAGAACTTGTAGTCCTCCTATTTCAGCCTCCCATGTAGCTGAGACGACAGGTAGGTGGCACTGAATCCACTTAGGGGATTTTGACTGTGGAACTGACAAATCTTGCTGATGGATTGGATGTGGAGTGAAAACAAAGACACGCAGGATAATTCGTAACTTTTCACCTGAGCTGTGAGTGGTAATGCCATATACTTGCCATGTTCTGTTTTGGAGTTCTGGGGATTAAACATGGCCTGATATATGGTGATGAACATGCCATTTATTGAGATGGAAACCACCAGGAAAATAGGCCTAGAGAGTAAATTATAAGTAGGTTTTTTTTTTTTTTTTTTAAGGTTTCTTTGAAGCAGGGCTTTACTATATAGTTCATACTAGCTTTCTACTCAGTATATTGCCCAGCCTGCCCTCAAACTTCCAGTGATCCTCTTGCCTCAGCCTCCAAAGTGCTGGATTGATAGGCATGAACACTACACCTGGCTTTGATATAGTTTTTTGTTTGTTTGTTTGTTTAAGGTAGAAAATAGAGGCGAATGCCTTTAATCCCAGGACTCTGGGCAATTTATTCAAGAGGATCACTGTGAGTTTGAGGTCACCCAAGGCTATGTAGTGAGTTTAAGACCATCTAGGTATACATAGTGAATGAGACCCTGTTTAAAAAACCAAAACTGAGGGCCAGCGAGATGGTTCAGTGGTCTAAAGCGCCTGCTCAGGAAAGCTCAGGCAACTGTAGGGACTGCAGTTCGATCCCCGGCACCACATGCTGCACCAGCCCCACCACCAGGTTAGGCTGAGCCGGCCATAAAATAAATAAAGAAGCAAACAAGCAAACAAATAAAATAAAATAAATTTTAAAAAAAAAACAAAACCAAAACTGAGTTGTAGCTTATTCCTGTGCAAGCGAGTGTGTGCACATAGGCATGCGTGCGCGTGCGCACACACACACAAAGAAGCAATGAGGAGTCCTATAATTTCTGGATTATTTTATATTTATAAACAGCATAACAGGGAGCTAGTAGGACAATTCTGTTTGAGTTTTACAGGCATGTATTTTGTTTTAAATAGATGCAGCTGTCCTCAACAACGTAGCGCATACATTTGGCCTAATGGACACAGTCAAGAAGGTTTTGGACGACAGAAGGAGCCAAGCAGAGCAGGGAGGAGAGCAGGCTCTCTGTGCTCTGGCAGGTGTGTGACTTACCTCTCTCTTGGCAGACAGCACGCTCAGGGCCACGAGTCTTCCCATTTTCTTGTTGACCCCAGTTGGGACTTTTTCAGAATTCCCATAGAATCAGATTTTGTATTTTGAAAGACAACCAGCCCCAGGTGAGATGAAGTGATGGGAAGCAAAGGAGACAGAACAAAAAGAAAGCCCGTGACGGTTCTTTTTCATTTTTGGGGGGCATTTAACACATCCACGAGATTGCTCCCTTTAATCCAGGCATGTTGTTGGCAGAAGACACAATCTAGTAATTAACTAACACTATTTGACACTGGTTCTTTTGGTAAATATAAGTCTTGTATCTTTTTAGTTATTTGTAGTTATCAAAAATTATGAGAGCTGGCCAGATAGCTCAGTGGACTAACGTGCCTGCTTAGGCAGAATCAGGGACTAGGTTTGATCCCTGGCACACCTTGCCGGCTCTGCCCCTGGGGCATGCTGAGCCAGAGAATAAGACTGAGTGTGGTGGTGCACACCTGTAATCCCAGTGTTTGGGAGGCTGAAAACAGGAGAACCACTACCGATCTGTGTAGTGAGACCCTGTGGACCCTGTACTATATACATTTAAAAAAGAGAGAGATAAAGAGAACTTGATCAATTTGGTGGTGAACACCTGTAATCCCTACACTTGGGAGAGTGAGGAAGAGGATCACTACAAGTTTGTAGCCACCCTGGGCTATATAGTGAGTTCAAGGCCAGCCTGCATTACATAGCAAGACCCTGCCTCAAAAAGACAAAAAAAGCCAGGTGTAGTGGTACATGCCTATAATCCCAGCACTTGGGAGTCTGAGGCAAGAGAACTGCTGTATCAGGCCAGCCTAAACTACGTTGTGAAAAACTGACTTAAAAAATCCAGAAGAAAAAGCCTTCAGGTAATTTATCTCTTTTTAACTCTTTTTGTCAAATACTTTGTTCTCTTTTCTAAACTTTTAGGCTGGGCATGGTGGCACATGCCTATAATCTCAGCATTCAGGAGGCTGAGGCAGGAGGGCTACATAGTTCAAGGCCAGCCTGAATTATAGAGCAAGACCTTAACTTAGACAGATAAACTCTGTTTTAGAAACATAATATTGAGGGGCTGGGGAGATAGCTCCATAGCTCAAGTGCCTACCTGGCAAGTGCAAGGTCATGAGTTCGAATCCTGGTCCCACAAAAAAAAAAAAAAAGAAAGAAATGTAATATTAAAACCCAGGGTGAAGCACATCTATAATCCTAACATTGAGGACTATGGTAGGAGAATCACAAATTTAAGCCCTGCCTTAACTTAGTGCTGTCATAATAAAAATAAATAAAAAATTTTAAAAGAGCTGTAGCTTAATGTGAAGTGCCTGGGCGCAGTCCCTAGTGTCCAGAAAATAATAACCATGCACAACTATGTTTTTTTTTTGGTGGGACCAGGATTCAAACTCATGACCTTGCACTTGCCAGGCAGGTACTTGTGCCATGGAGCTATCTCCCCAGCCCCAGAACTGTGATTTGTAATAACAGGGGAAAAAAAATAGCAACAATAGATTTTGGTAGAAAGAAGGAAAAAGACGATTTTAGTAGAGAAAGATACCAAACAAGCCAGAGATACAGAGATGTGGAGAATAAATTTTTGAATACTTAGTGTCATGAACCCAAAAGGAAAGAAAAATCAATTCATAGAAGGGCAATTTTGTTGCTTTTCGTTTTCTTTTGTTTCCCCTTTTTGAGACATGGTTTCTTTTTGTAGCTCAGTCTGGCCTTAAACTCACTTTGTAACCCAGGCTGGCCTCAAACTGGCAAGAATCTTCCTCCCTCAGCCTCACACAGTGCTGGGATTGTAGGCATGTGCTACCATACCTTGCTTCAAGGGCACATTTCTTTGATTACCTTTGAAGATGGAAGAAAGTTCAATTCTCCCTTCTAGTCTGGAGGCTGAGGCAGGAGAATCACAAGTTCAAGGTCAGCCTGGGCCAATAGGCAAGACTCTATCTGAAAATAAAAAGGGCTGAGGCTGTAGTTCAGTGTGAAAACCCTAGGTTTACTATCCTATTCCACCAAACCAAACACAACTCATAATGTTGCAAAGAATACACATGGACAGTCAAATGGAAGTGCAGTATAGGGCAAGTCAGAAGAGAAACAGCATGGCGCTCCGATGTGCTTTCTGGATGTACACTTTCCTGGAACCTCCACGGACTCATCATCTGGAAGCTTGGCAAGCTTTCTTTTGGGGTTTTCATGGAGGCTTCATTATGCAGGCGTGATTGATCCCTTATTGGCTGCTGGGGATCAGCTCCACCTTTAGCCCTTTCCCCATCTCAGAGGAGGGAGCATGGGGCTGATGACCAAGTCGTGCCTTGGTCTCTCTGATGACTCGCTCCCCCCTCCCAAAGGCCCCCAGATACCGTCATCTTACTAGCATACAGAAGACACTCGTCACTTTAAGCCTGCAAGGCTTTTGGGAACTGTGTGTCTGGGACTGCTTGTGCCTACACGTGCGTGCGTGGGACACTATAGTTTTTGTTTGGGGGTGTGGTTTGAGGATCTGGGATTTGAAACCAGGGCTGTGTGTCTGCTAGGCAGGCATTGTCTGCATGAGCTACACCCCCAACCTGTATATATTTCTCATTGTATCACAGAATCACACAGAGGGAACAAAGTGCTCTACCAGTGTAACTAATTATCTTCTAGGTGCTTAGCAGATGCTAAGCAATGGAGGGGTTGCTGTGTGGAGCCTGGCTAACCAGTGATCACCAAGGTTGAATTGGACACTGGAGAAAGCAATAGTGGGAGGCATGTAATAAAAAGCAACCAAATTTGCCATTAGAAGATTTTTGTCTTGGACCAAGCCCTGTAACCTTAAGTCCTTTTCCCTCTCTGGATCCCTTTAAAATAAATATACTAAGGCCATAGTTCTTCAGTGCTTGTGGACTTCCTCAGCAACTTTCTAGGCAAGCTGTGCTGCTGAGCTGTATACCCAGCCTTCTATAACTGTCTATAGGTGGCTGTGGGCTAATGGGAGAGTGTGACACTAAAGCAGTGTGGCATCCAGGGCAGCCAAGCATTGTTTTTCCCCAGTGGTCCTTGTTTTTGTTTTTATTGCTTTTTGGCAACAAGGTGTCTATGTAGAGACTAGGGTGGCCTCAAATTTACTATGATGCCTCCTAAATACATATGCCCTTATGCCTGGCATTTTGTTTTGTTTGAGACAGGGTCTTGCTCTATAACCCACCCTTGAGTTTACTATATACTTCCAGGCTGGCATTAAATTTAGGATCTTCCTGCCTCAGCCTTCTGAGTACTTGTCATTTTATTTATAGAACCAGGCAGAGATAATCAGGCTATGAGACCTACAGGATGATGTCAAAGAAATAGTGAACAAAATAGTGGTTACCATCGCTGGGAGTATGGCTTAGTGGTAGAATACTTACTTAGCGTCTATGAGGTCCTGTGCTGAATGCCCAGCAATACAACACATGCACACATATGGTTATCAGAGTCTGGAAAGGGTTCAGAAAAAGGAAAATGGAGAGAGGGTGATTATCCGATATGTGTAAGAGGAATAAATTCTAATATTGTATAGCATGGTATGATAACTATGGTTGACAACTATTATTTGAAATGTCAACATAAGCAAGTAGAGGAGATTTTGAAGGCTCCTAATGCAAAGAATGTCCGAGATAATGTATATGCCAGTTGTCTGATATAATCATTACACATATACATGCATTGAAGTAGCACACTAACCAGTAGAATTATGCTGCATCATTATAGAATCAGTGTAGTGTAAAGGTCTTGGGCTCAATCCCCAGTGCCCCCCCCAAATATTTACATACACATACACATATGAGTTGGAGATGTAGGTCAGTAATAGGGCAGGTACTTAGCATGCTTGAGCCCTTGGGTTTAAGCCTGGGGTGAAATTTTGAAAAATGAAAAAAGAGGGCTAGGGAGATAGCTCCACGGCATAAGTGCCTGCCTGGCAAGCACAAGGTCCATAGTTTGATCCTGGTACCAGAAAATGCCAACCAAATAAAAAAGTTATGGAGGATGTAGCTCAGTGTGAAGGCAGTTTTCCAATTCCAAAGACGGGGGGAGGGACGAACAGATGGGTGGACGGAAGGACAGACAGGCAATGCGGTGACTTGCCTGATGCTACTACATAGTAGGTAAGCCTGGACAAGACACCATTCACCTGGCTCTCCATTCAATACTCCCAGGATTATACTTCCTTCTACAAAGTCTTTTTTTCTGTCTCTCTCTCCTAGAGTTGGAACGCCAGTTGGAAGAGCAAAAGAAGCAAGCCCAGGATCATAGGCTAAAATCCCAGACAGTTCAAAACGTGGTACTGATGCCCGTGAGCACTCCCAAGCCTCCCAAAAGGCCCCGGCTCCAGCGGCCAGCCTCTACCACTGTCCTGAGCCCTTCTCCTCCTGTCCAGCAGCAGCCTCAGTTCACAGTCATCTCACCCATCACCATCACCCCCATGGGTCAGTCCTTTTCCATGGGCAATATTCCAGTGGCCACACTCAGCCAGGGCTCCAGCCCTGTGACTGTCCACACACTGCCTTCTGGCCCTCAGCTCTTCCGCTACGCCACAGTGGTCTCCTCTGCCAAGAGTAGCTCACCAGACACAGTGACCATCCACCCATCATCTAGCCTGGCACTGCTAAGCTCCACCACCATGCAGGATGGCAGTGCCCTGGGCAACATGGCAACCATGGTGAGCCCTGTGGAGCTGGTGGCCATGGAGTCCGGCCTGACCTCAGCAATCCAGGCAGTGGAAAGCACTTCAGAGGATGGGCAGACCATCATTGAAATTGACCCAGCCCCAGACCCTGAGGCTGAAGACACTGAGGGCAAAGCAGTCATCTTGGAGACAGAGCTGAGGACTGAGGAGAAGGTTGTGGCCGAGATGGAAGAACATCAGCATCAAGTCCACAATGTGGAGATTGTAGTCTTAGAGGACTAACTGGGTCTTGGGGCCAGGAGATATGTTTCAGTTTGGAATTTTAATTATTTGTTTATTTTTATCATTGTCCCACTCATTTCCACATAGGATCCTTTTTTTACAAAAACAAAATCTCATTGTTGTAACTGAAAATGTTGCCCCATCCTCTCATTGAAAAGTGGACAAAACAAGCTATCCTTCCACAAGTTGAGAGGTCACTCAATGTCCTAGTCATCTTCTAAGAAAGTTATTTCTTTTAGAGGAGACATTGAAAGAACCAGAACCCTTTGCAGACTAGTCTAGTCTATCTGTGTACGCTTGGTCTTATGCTTGTAAAGATGCACTGGCCAAACTCTGGAATGCAGATGTGGCGCTAGAAGGCAACTCAGTGTTATGTTTTTGTGTCCTTGAAAGGCTCTGCCACAACGAAAGTTGAACTCTGCTTGGAGGGGAAGGTAGCTCACCAGTAACAACTTAAAAAGGGAAGTGCTTTGTTAAGGACGGGCAAGGCTGTTTTTCCCCCTGAAATGTAACTCATGCCTCTTGAGATCTCTGAGGGTTGCTACCAGGGGTGCTTTGTTGCTGGTAAGTGGAAGGGCACATCTCCACAAAACAAGTGGCACCAGTGGCCTGTGGTTTTGCAGAAACACAAATCAAGGAACGCCACAGCTGTGCTTTGAGATTCAAAGCTTGATCACCTTGTCCTCCACTTTGTCAAAGCACTTACTCTCCCAACCTGGGATCAGTCCATTCATTTGTTAACCTATGTGATTATGGTTTAAATTGCTCTGGTTCTTGAACTGTGGCTGTCACTGGGCTGGGGCTCCAAAGCCATCGTTTCTATTGCATGTCTCCAGGAGCAGGGAAGTTCCTCATCCAGACCAGCTGCCGTAGTCAGTAGGGCTTGTTTGGTTTGGTTTGGCTTTGGAACCAAAAGCAGCCACTCATTTTGGTGCTTCCTCTTGATCTCCCATCCCTCAACTCTCAATGGTATCTGTCCCCCAAGTCCCACACTCTTCAGCTTTTTGGCTGATTTGCAGAAGTGACAGGTGCCTGCCTGCCTTCATCCACTTTTAGACTCACTTGTACCACAGATGTTTCTATAAGAGACCGAGCTCTTACAAACCTTAGGCTTGGCAGGGAAGATGGAAACACCGCCAGCCCTTCCTGAGGCACCAGCTAGCTATCTCCTGGGTAAGCCAAACTCTCTGGGAAGGAAACATTGCCTCTGTCCTTAAGCTCTAGAAAATGCACCAGGAACATCAGTGATAATGTTGTTGGGGGGTGTTTTGTTTTGTTGTGTTTCTTTTTTCTTTTTCTCTGTAAATGTTTATATATTTGGAGCTGGGCCATTTTCCATACTGTGATTCCTTCTCTTTGACCCTTTCCATTGTTTGGGGCAAGAGTGGACCTTAGTTTTTATTTCTTTGATTGCATTGTTTACTGCACTAGGAAAAAATATAGGGAATTGCAGACAGCTTAAAGGAAAAATAGGTCAAAAAGGAAGGCACATACCTTAGGAATGGGAAGATTTTTTTTTTCTATTAAAAGCAACATTTTGACCTGTAGTCTCTTTTTTGTTTTGTTTTTGGTTTTTTGCTTGTTTTGTTTCCTTCAAAGAAGGCGCCTACTTGAAGCCATGTTTTTCCTAGCAGATGTTGGAAAACCTGTTTAGTGTCTGAAAACTGCATCCTGCCATCCCTTAGAGAAGCCTTCTAACTTGGGAGGATCTCTCAAAAGCTATAAAAGTGAGGTTTCTGCACCCCATTTAATAGTGAGTTTCCACTTTAAAATTAGGGGTTTGTTTTTCTTTTTAAAATATTTAATAGAACTTAGCCCTCAATTAGAACCAACTTTTGGCCCTTTATGTTATCTGTAGAGACAGAAATGCTTTTGTTTCCTGCTTTCGTTTTTCTTTTGGTGTGCAAAACCAGTTCCTGTCTAAGACTGACACTACTGCCTCAACCTACAGGCACACTCATCTCCATTGTGGTCTTTAGGGAGGTTTTTCTCTTTCTCAGAGATGAGAGATCCAATTCAGGAGAGCAGAGGAGCTCTGGAGAATACCAACAAGCTAGCTCAGGTTCCCTTCTTTCTCCATTAGAATCCTTGGTAGTGTTTTACAGAAGTTGGAGCACCACGCTTCCAAACTGGAGAGATACCTTCTTTAAGGCAGAGCCCATTTATTTTCACCCTGAATATTCCAGCAGGTGAAATAATGAGCTTGTTTTTCTGGTCTTCCAGCAGCCTGACATTGCTAGCTGCTATGGTGCCTGTTGTTGAGCATGGGGGTTCCTTCACAGCCCCAATCTGGATGATTTTACATACGTGCCACTGATGTATGCGTAATTAGTTGCAATGAATCATTCCTCAGGCTGATTTGACAACAGCTACCTTTCTGTTCATGCATTAAATAAACATTTCTAAGTACCGTCTACATGCCAGGCTTTGTGCTAGGCACTGGCTGTACAGAGGTGAAGACATGGTTCCTATACTCAAGGAGTTCCTGCCAGACCTCTGGAGTCCAGAACTATGTTCTAAATTGGTTGGTTTCTTTTGTAAGTAATCCAGTGAATGTGTGTGTGTGTGTGTGTGTGTGTGTGTGTGTGTGCGCGCGCGCACAAGCACACTGCTATGTATTTTATCAATTGAAAAACATTCTGGGGCTGGGGACAGCTCCATGGCACAAGTGCCTGCCTGGCAAGTGCAAGGTCATGAGCTTGAAAACCAGTCCCGCAAAGAAAAAAAAGCCGGGTGTGGTGGTGCATGCCTGTAATTCCAGCACTTGGGAGGCTGAGGCAGGAGGACTGGTGTGAGTTTGAGACCAGCCTGGGCTACAAAAGTGAGTTCAAAGCCAGCCTGAACTGCACAGCGAGGACCCTGTCTCAAAAAGACAAAAAAAAAAAAAAGAAGAAAAACATTCTAAAAGCATAAATTATAGGTTTCACCAGACTACCAATGGCACAGAGGGCCAAAGCTATCACTCCTGAAATACTGAGGCATCATCATACTAGGGCGAGTGCGGTGATAGGACTGCAGACTTGAGAAAATACAGGCTTAAGCACCTGACCCGGTGTGGGAGTGGGAGTCAGGTTCAGCACTTGTGGAATACTTGAGAAGGAGTGTGCCTAGGCTGATTGAGTGATTGATTTGATAGAGGGTTTTGCTCTGCAGTTCAGGTTCATAGTGATCCTCCTATCTCAGCCTCTCCAGCACTGGGATTACAGGTATGGGCCACCATGTCCAGCATGGCATGCGGTACCTGTGATTGACCTCAAGTCCTTGTGCTTGCCAGGCAGGCACTTGAACTTATGAGCTATCTTGTCACCCAGGCTGATTTAGTTCTTGTTTTGTTTTTTTTTTTGTTTGTTTGTTTTTTGGTGGTGGTGGTACCAGGGATTGAATTCAGGACCTTGCACTTGCCAGGGAAGCACTTATTCTACTGAGCTATCTCTCTGGCCCAGTTCTTGTGTTCTTGAAATAGGATCTCCCTTTGTAGCCCAGACTGGCCTTGAACTTCCAGTATTCCCCCCATCAGCTTCCTGAGTGTTGGCATTATAGGTGTGCATCACCACACATGGCTATGGTTGATTTAGGAGGTCCTTTTTGTCTAGTTTTACTACGTGGTTTTCACGTAGTTGGACTTATTTCTACAGGAGCCCCTGTAAAGCTGGGCTCAGATCAGGGCAGCCTCCTGAGAATGCTCCTCCAGAGAAAGCCATCATATCAGGGCTTTTGTCCATCAGATGGGAGCTAGGGCTGAATCCAGCATGGCGCTGGAATCTGGCTGGTAAAGGGTAAATGCTCCAACCCACCGTGTGGTTTCCGCCAAAGCCTCAGACTGAACGATACAGCTCTCCTGCCTGCCGTGTCCACTTGGTCCATGCTCTGATCCTCTATCTCAATTTCTGGCTTCCTTCTCCCCCGCAGCAGCAATCACCCTGAAGTAAAAAGTGGATGATACACATGAATAGTCAATTTTTTAAAAATTTTTTATTTTTTTATCTTTTTAAGACAAGGTCTCACTATGCAGTTCAGACTAGCCTTGCACTCACTTTTGTAGCCCAGGCTGGTCTCGAATTCACACCAGTCCTCCTGCTTCAGCCTCCCAAGTGCTGGCTGAGGGCCACCACGCCTGGCTGAGTATTCAAAATTTAAGACCAGTGCAAGGCGCATTTTTTTCTGTACTTCTTGTGTAGATTAGGAGAGGAAGACTAATAATTCTAAACTCATGGAATTTAACACTGAGTTCAGGCAGTTCTAATATCCTTTGTGGTAAGATTTATCCCATTGTATCACAGGCACTGAAGGTAAATGTGTAGTGGTGAGTACAGATGGCAGAGCAAAAACCAAGCATGAAATAGGGAAGTACTAGTTAAGTGAGTTATAAGAGCAAGACTTTATTATCAAGGTAGAAAAGGACAAGAAAAAAGTTGGACTCTGAAAATAAGCGTGAGGTTATGATCCACCTTGGGCACTGCTTCAGAGAAATGGGCCTCTCAGAGAAAAAGCTACCAGCCTAGCAGGCTTTTTTTCTTTTTAATGTATTTGATACAGGGTCTCACTACGTAGCTCGGATTCAGACTCGTAGTGATCCTCCTGTTTTCAACCTCTCCAGTGCTAGCATTACAGGCATGTGCCACCATGCCCGGAGGCAGGGCTTGCACCAGCATGGTTTGTGGTGTGGATGGAACCCAGGTCCCTGCACTTGCCTAAGCAGAGGCTTAGTCAGCTGAGCTATCTTACCGGTCTTACAAATAACAGGCTCTTTAACCAGGCAAGTCAGGTCCCTTATGTTTGGAATAATTCCTCCCTGGGAGAGGTGATTTTGTTTTGTTTGAGACAGGGTCTTGATATGCATGTAGTTGAAGCTAGTCTGACTCATGGTGATCCTCTTGCCTCAGCCTCCTGAGTGTTGGGATTATAAGAATGTGCCACCATGCCCAGCTCCTTAGGAAATTTCTAATATGTAATATATTTATCTAACAAAGGTGCTTGTCAGAGACATAAGGAATTAGTGTGCCAGATTTGGACCCTTTGTTCCTAGAGTTTATGTTAGCACTATTTGAGTCCTCGTCAGATTTTTGTCCCAAGCCTTAAATGCATTTTGTAGTCTTGAGCATGTTCTTGGGGGTCTCACTATGTACTCTGGGCAGGCCTTGAATTTGTTATGTCCCAGACCTTGGACTCACAATTCTCCTGCCTCAGACTTCCAAGTGCTGAGATTGGGCCACAAAGATAGCTCAGCCTAGGCAAGCTAAGGACCTGGGTTCAATCCCCAATACCACATGCCCTGCAGATACACCCAAGCTGGCTGCCAGGTTCAGGTGTGGTGGTGCACACCTATAATCCCAGTGCTGGGGAGGCTGAGAAAAGGATCACGAGTCCCTGCTGTGTAGTAAGACACTATACCACAAGCATAAATAAAATAAATAAAGAACATTACACTTTCAATTCCCTTCCCTCTATGTTCTATCTTTCCTTTGTAGCTCTTGCTTTTAGGATCCAACTTATGGTTCTTCTTTTTTGTCTTTTTGAGACAGGGTCTCGCTGTGCAGTTCAGGCTGGCCTTGAGCTCTCTTTTGTAGCCCAGGCTGGTCTCGAACTCACACGATCCTCCTGCCTCAGCCTCCCAAGTGCTGGGATTACAGGCATGCGCCACCACACCCGGCTCAACTCATGGTTCTTATATTGTGCCATGTAAATTGTCTTTCTGTCCAGTGGATAGAGTAACTTTTTTTTTTTTTTTTGAGGGGGGAAGATATACTAGAACCAAGTTCTTTTAGTTGAAAAACAGGGCTTTCACACTGAATTACGCTCCCAGCTCTTTTTAAATTTTTTTTTTTTTTTACTTTGAGATACAGTCTTACTAACTTGCTAATTGCTTATACTGAGCTTGAACTTGCGATCTTGTGCCTCAGCCTCAGAGTGCTTGGACTACAGTGTGTGCTACATATCTGGCTAACTCTCAACTCTGGAGATAATCTTTGTTCTGGTCTTAGTTATTTTCTAGCTAAGACAAAACATCCAACACCCACAAGTTAAAGGGGGAAAAGTTCATTTTAGCTCACAGTGTGTAGAGGTTTCAATCTATAGTCGGCTGGCTTTAGGGCAGGGTGGCGTGGCACGGCAGGCGGAAGGCAGAGCAGGATCAGGGCAGCAGGGAGGCTGTCACCAGTCACTCACCTTTTCTTACCAGGCTTCATGTCCTGGTTCA
>PVKN010006154.1:0-29126 GCA_004027915.1 Capromys pilorides
AGCCATAGCCTTTGTTAAGTACTACTAACCCTCACACTTCCCTTTTTCCTTCTAGCTCTCCAGAGCTGTGGCTGACCACACATGGTATTTTTTTTCTTCCAGTTAGTACTTCCGGGATAATGTACAACCTTCTTCTGATTTCCATTTAATTTCTTAATTCATTACTTTTATCATTTTTATACTGTTGGATCACATCTAGTTTTAATCCTCTAGTTATTTTCCATCAGACCTCTGCTAAGCCTCTGGAAACAGTTGTGGTTTCTGATGCTCTTTCTTTAGCAGGTTCCTCAGAAACATCTTTTAATAAAACTATCTAAATCCTTGAATGTTTATATCTTCCTCTGAAGGCCTTTATGTTTGAACAGTAATTTCATTGGACATAAAATATTTGGTTCATTTTTATTGTCTTGAATATCTTACAATGACTGTCACCTTCTGGTAAACAAATGTTTGAACTTCAGTATCTGCCTAATGTATTCTTTTTACTTCAAGGGACAAACTCTTCAATTCACTTAGCGTATGATTATTTTATTGAAAGTATTATAGCATTGATGATTCTTAATTGTACATAAATTCAAACCTTTGTTATAAACATGTCCTCCAGCTGTATAGATCTGTTATCTTTCATTTTTGAGAACCTTTCTTCCTTGAAATTCTGTGTCCCCTCATCTTTATCTGCTGCTCTAAATCTTTCTGTGAATCATTTTCACTCTCTTTTCTTTATTTTCCTTGGTATCTTCATCATTTTTCCTTTCACATCAGTTTTTCTTATTGTGCTGCTATGTGTTTTCTAATTTAAAACACTGTCTCTTTCCTTGTACATTCCTTAGTCTTATTAGGAATCTTTTCTTAAAAGTCATGTTTCATATTCTAGCAATCTCATGTCTGAGCTGGTTAATTCTGATTTGAGTGATTCTTTTTTATTTTTAATCCTCTCTCTCTCTCTCTCCTTCTCTCTCTCTGGTTCAGACTTGTAGTGATCCTCTTGTCTCAGCCTCCCTAGTGCTGGGATTACAGGCATGCACCACGCCACTCAGTTTTGGTGGCCAGTGTGATGGACCTGGGATTCCAGGGCCAGCACAGCAAGTGGTACTGGAGATTGCACCCAGGTCCTTGGGCTTGACAGGCAGGCACTTAGAACACTGAGCTATATCCCCCGCCTGTGTAGTTCTTTTAATCAACAAACTTGAAGATTCTTTTAATCAAAAAATTTGAAATTTTGTTTTGTAGTTTTCATCTTCTCTACATTTGTAGTACACTTTCATTATCTGTTGGAATTATATATGATTCATCTTTATTTTGATCATTGCATCTCTGTAGAGTTTTATCATAATCTGCTTTTATTTTTCATCTATAAATGTGATAGTTTATTGTCCATAAGCTGCAGATTCCCATGTAGGGATCCTCTTCTATGTTATTGTTTGAAGTATTAAACAAGAGGACTTTCTATAAAGACGTTTTTTTTTTTTCCTCTTAGAGAGTTTGATTCACAAACTCCAGGACTATGAATCTGTGCTATCTAGAATCCTTATGGGTCTTTGCTTTCAAATCAGGGCTGCTGCCTCCACATGCCTTTCTCTTTCCCTGCCTTGAAGTGTATTCGAGACTTCTGGTAAGGTCTTGTGTCCCTGGGATGGCTTGTGTTTTGAGTTAGGTACAAGTCACAGGAAAGAGTGTGAGTCTCTGTGGTTTGAAATGGAGCACTCTGGTGTTTCTGCGCTACTCATGGGCTAAGGCTGCACCGGGGTGGCTCTGTTCTCAGCCTTCCTTACTGCTTTCCTCAGTTCTCTCTGCACTGGTCCTTGGCTTGGACCCACTGGGACAGCCTTTGAATGTCACTGGTAATTTTCAGATCTGATTGCTTTTGTCTTGGGTCTGTAAAGGAATTCTTTTCATGGTGGTAAACACTTGTTGTTTCTGAGTCCTTTCCTTGTAGAAGTGATTTCACTTGTTCTTTCTTTTTCTAGCAGTTTCTTACCTCTCCTAGTGTCCAAAGTATCTGTTGCACTGTCACATTCAGGTCACACTGGTGCCTGCTCTGGAGTAACTGATGGGCTCCCTGCCATTCTTTTTATGCAAGATGACATCTACGTTTTTATTTTTCATTATTCTACATGTTCAGTCTGATCTTCATGGCTAACAAAATTGTGCTGAGCATGTGGCTGAATGGTAGATTGCTTGTCTTCCATGCATGAAACCCTGGGATCAGTTTGTAGTACTGTCAAAAAAGAAAAAAAGTCTTTTGTGACTAAAGAAAATTATGTTGTTGTTCTATTTTTAGGATCAGAAATAGTAGTATATTTTAGGAAAGAATATTATAGAAAATGTAGCTTTTATTTTTACCATTATTTCTCACATGGTACACCATAAAACTGAAATAATAATTCAAACTAAAAAAGATAAATTCACGATACTTAACATGTCACTTACTTATCACATGAGCGAGGAAAGGTGTGTATTTATGTGTGCAAACATATATCAACTACAATTACATGTTTCAAAGAATAAAATAAATAGAAAAAGGTAATTTTGATTGATATTTATGTATACCATAGGGAAAAAGAAATACGTGTTCTCTCTGAAGCACCTCTGATCCCTCTAGGACTTGAATCAAATTGTCATGGCTGGGACACTAAGACATTTAGTTTGCCCTTGTGGGGATATAAAACTAAAGTCATAGTTGTCACAGTGTACTTTATCTTTCTGGCCCTGCCTTAGCTATCAAGAATTCAGAAAGCACACAGCAAAGCTTGAAAGGACAATGCACTCTTTGTGTATTCTTACATTTTTCTTCACTTCCCTTTCAAGGTTCAGAGAGTTGAATTAGCACAGTGTACCAGCATTGCCTCTCCCTGCAAAAATCAGTGACAGATCAAGCCAAGCCTGATACACTGAGAATGACAACGCACGTGTCTGAAGGACTGCTTAATTTAAAGGTCTGATTTGATGATATTTAGCAGCTGAATGGCAGAGATGGCTCCTTGTGTAGTTGCCAAGGGAACAGCAGGATGAAACTCCCGGAAACTGGCCTTGGCTTTCCAGAGAGAAGGCGGGAAGCCTTGCTCCTGTGCAGGAAGAGCCAGCCTCTACCTCTGCCTCGCACATCACAGAACTCCCACCAGACGTGCTTGAAAGAGGCGACGTCACCTCGCGAGACAGTCTTTTAGACAACGCACCTCGGGTGCTGAACTTTCTTTCATGGAAGTTGACATGAGAAATTTGAAAAGCCTATGCACCGTGAGAAGAGTAGAGGGAAGAGGAACTCAGAAGGTTACAGAAGTCAAGCGTGGCAGCTCGAAACAGAGGACTGGAATTATGCAGGGTGCTTGACTCTGCGAAAATTTCACACTGTAGGATGACATTCGTCTTGGGAAAAAGTTTAAATAAGCAGCTGAAGCAGTTAGGTTCTGAAATGAAATCTGAAAATAAAGATTTTTTAAAAGCCTTGCACAATTGCAAAATGACAAATGGATGTGCTGAAACTGGCACATTGAGGACAGTAGGCAGACACTTTGTAGAAGAATTTATGACACTGTTTGGGAAAGACACCTTTATCTATTTTATATCTTTTATACCCTTTTACACATGATATTTAGAATTCTGCATAACTCTGCTTTCTGGACTATAAAGGAATACTAAAAATGACTTTAGCAAATTCATGAATTCTAAGGAGGGGAAGAGAAAAGAAGAAGAAAAATAATAGAAAATTCACTTTCTGTCATTTAGCATCTTGACACAGAAGAGATATTCCCTATGTGAGTGGTTTAAGAATGGTTTCCTACTTTGAACCAGTTCTCGCTGTATCCAGCACAGTCTCCTGGAAATGCACATTGTTGTGTATACTGCTAACGAATGCTCGACATATTACTTATTAGGGCTCAAAATCCTACTTGGTCTGGGGACCCCAGCGCCTTCCCAATTCCACCAGTATTCTTGCGCACCAGAAGATGGAATGGCTGCTGGAGTGTGCTTTCTGTCTCATGTAACTCACATCTCCTCTGCTTTTTAAGTAGAAGCTGGTGTAGGGTTTGGAAATTGTTGGATCTCTGCTTTTTCCCTTTGGGGTTACTGCTCCTTCCCTTTTGGATGACAGAGAGAGCATTTCGGACCACAGACCTGACAGCCCACCAGAATCAATTACTGGACTGGATTACCGTTCCGTGGGACATGCTCTCTAAAGAGGTTGGCTTTGTCTGGTGAATGAGTGGGAGGTACAGGGACTCCTCCCACTGTGGAGATGGAGGGAGAGAGTTCTGTGCTCTGTGGCACCTCAGCTGCATGGACAGCAGATAGAGCAGTGGGTGGTGACAGGATACTAGGGGGCCTGGGTCCTCCACATCGTCCTCTTTCAGTTATCCAGACAATATTTACTGAGTGCTTACTCTATGTGTGGCACTAGTTTTTGCTCTCAAAGATTTTTTTTTCCCCAGAACCAGGATGGAACAGGTAAGCACTTATTCTACTGAGCTATCTCCCCAGCCCCATAAAAGAAATTTATTGAATTAGTTGAAAGTTTGTTGAATTTTCCAAAATGTTCATTGTGATAACAAAACAAACCAACAAAATTCTGTCTCTGTACTACAATAGATAGAGATAACAAAGTTAAAAGTCAAAAAATTTTAGAACAGCCCTGCAGAATTCAAGAAGACATGTTTAACAAGAAAAAGAAATGTAAATTAATTCTGTAAAGTTAAAAAAAGTTCAAAAAATGTAAAAAAGTGGCCTTGTTCCCTGTTGTTTTTGTCAAAAAGTGGGAGGATTTTAATCTTTTGTTGAATATGAATCAATAAATGAAGTATCTTTTAAAAAATATCTGTCTCATGAAGCATACTCTCGTGGAAAGTAAATATGATTAACAAATAAACTTACATAGCTAGATGTAGAGTGATGGATGCTAAGGAGAAAAACAAGAGGAGGGAGGTGCATATGCACACAGCTGTGGGTGTGATGGTCGCATGTTCAGGTCACATGGCTAGGGAAGACTTCCCTGAGAAGATGGAGTTTTGGCAGAGAACCTGCAGGAATGAATGGGAGCAGCATTGGACAGGATTGCCAGGGCTGGAAGATTCTGAGCAGCGGGAGCAACATGTCCCAGGCCCTGAGATGGGATTGTACTTGGCCTATTTGAGGTTGCTTTTTTCTTTTAACGCAGCACCTTGTGCTTGCCAGGCAGGCACTTGTGCTGCTGAGCTGCGTCCCCAGCCTCTATGTGGCCTACTTGAGCAATGACAGTGAGGCCGGTGCATCCACAGGAGAGGAAACCAGGGTTTGTAAGAGATGAAGTTGGGGGAGATGCAACACAGCTCGAATCGTTGCAGAGCCTTGGTTTTCATCTCGCGAGAGACAACTGGCCTTGGGAAGGCCCTGAGCAGCGGAGGGGCAGTGGCCTGCCTTCCCATTTCAATAGGCCTGCATTAAGAGACTAAAAGGGGCATGAATAGATGCAGAGAGGAGTTGGGAGACAAGCACAATAATCCAGCCAAATTTGCCAGGGAAATGAGTAGCAGTTTATATAGGCTGTTTAGTCTGTAACGGATCCTTTACGAGCTGGGCTCCAACTACCAGAGCCCAACATTGCCTAAGCACTTCATTATTTACCTAGAATCAGTCTGGCACAGTGAAGCAGAGGGAAAATGCGTCCAAGTGCAAGTGCATAAAGTGGCACGTTGCCCTGCTGCTTGGCATTGGTCTCCTGCAAAGGGTGCTTATGTTTTGGTTTCTTCTCATAACTGCTAGGAAGGAGTCACAGCCCTCGTTCTTCTTTCTTACTAAAACACTTTCTTACTAAAACAGCAGCTGACCTAGTGCCCTTCTTTGCCTGTTCCATTAATTTTGAAATTTTTTGAAAATTAAAAAGCTTTCTCATACGCTGGGTTGGATCCTGGGATGAAAAAGGGGAAGGAGGGAGGGAGAGAGAAAGAGAGAGAGGAGGGGGAGAGAGATCTGAATGAGGTTTGCACTAAATGAATAGTTTTGTACCAATGTTAACTATTTCGCTTGTTAAATATACCCAGTCAATAATGAGGTAAATCTAAAATGAATAAATGAAGCAGCTAGTGGAAGAATGTATGTAAACTATCTGTGCTACACAATG
The DNA here is from genome assembly GCA_004027915.1 of Capromys pilorides. NCBI lineage: Eukaryota > Metazoa > Chordata > Mammalia > Rodentia > Capromyidae > Capromys > Capromys pilorides. The sequence goes on from PVKN010006154.1 coordinate 6,095, forward strand.
TTCTTATCAATTTAAAATTATTCTGGATTTAAAGAAATTAAAAAGCCCCCCGAAAGGGAAAACTAATCACAAAAATGTGAAAAATCGAAATATTTCTTGTGCAGAGCCTGCAGGGGCTTCCCAGTCCCCTTCTGCGCTGTCAGCCATCTTTCTAAGCTACTTCTGCGTTAAGAACCAGGTAGCTATTATCTAATACTATACACTTAGTGAGCAGCCTTTCTCTCATACCACCTTATTTAGCTTAAACTGAATTTGACAATTTTCTCTTGTCTCCGGGATGATGTGCACACATTTCAAATCTCTTTAAGGTGTCCCGTGCCTGGAGAATGATCTGCTCCAGTCTCATTTCCCAGTGCACAGCCCTGGCATTTGTTGGTTGTCTTGCTTTTTTGCCTTCTCCCAGTCTTCCACATCTTCATTCCCCCTTTCCACCTACGTCTTCACTGCACACAGTGAGTGAGTGCAACTGACCCTTAACCGACCCCTTTGCCCTTCTCAACACTAAAACATGATCTTCCTTTGTTTACCAGTTTGAAGCTTTAGGGGTAAAAGTTATCCTCTCTGCTAAAAAGTAATCTGATCCCAGTGTCTGACTCTTTAAATCAGAAATGATGAACACACATGGCTCGAGGGACCTGGCAAGTGAAAGAAAGTGTGAGACCAGCAGGTGTAATAAATAGGAGCCATCAGTCTTGGGATCTTAAATGACTCTTGTTTTGACTATTTCTGGAAAGTCCTCACTTTTCTAGAATCTCCGTGGAAAGCTTAAGCCTGTCTCCAAAAAGGAGCCTTTTAAGTACAGGTTATGGATTAGTCAGGTGATAAAAGGAAACAGAACCAATTGCAGTTTGAAGTAGTAACCAGATAGGAAGAAAATTCAGGCTTCCACATAAGGAAAAGAAAGGAAAGAAAAGGATTGCTTGATGAGACCATCACCTAACGTTGAATCACACAGTGACACTGTGGGGTCTCCTAGCAATTCCGTAGGACAGCACTGAGATCACCATAGAAAGCTGGCAAACAGACAAAAATCTTTAGAAAAGAGCTCTCTACTTATAAACAGAACAAATTTATATGCCTTCCAGTGTGGTAAGCTAAGAAAGTACTTTCTGGTGTCAACATTGAATTTCCCCTGTTGTAAATCAAACTCCTTGTAGATTGGTAGAACCACTACTAAGCAGAGTGCAATTACTAATTCCCCAAGGAAGTCTCAATGAAAGGTTTAGTATGCTAAGCACGAGGTCAAATAAGCCAACAACGTCAGCACCACAGGCAGAGAGCACAGTAGTGGCCTTGACACTCCTGTGCACCCAGGTTGCGCAAGTCCAGGAAGAGAGCAGCACCATCTTGGATCCTCTCAGCCAAACAAGCTGACAGAGCTGTGATTGGCTGGGCGCTGCCACTCCCACAGGAAGGGCCCTCAGGAACGCTGGCTTCTCCATACCAAAGCAAGCTTTGGTCACAGCACTGTGTCCATGAACCCTAACTCGACAATGATATGTTCTAGCTTCATCACAAAAGCACAATGATAACAGAAAAGCTCATCCACAAGGCCTGACAGTCAGCCAGGAGGCTGGAGAACTGCCATGTGATGCATCCAACCCAGTCTGCACTTCCCCTTGACGTCCACAGCCTAAGAGCAGGTTAGATTGCCATGCTAAACCCACCCTTCATTCACTTCAGCACGCTCTTTTCCACAAGGCAAAGGCTACGGTCATAGCACTGAGAGGAACAAAACCTGTGGAATCGTCTTTGTAATGCCCAAGGACAGACATTTTAAATTGGGGACCTGGAGCTAGATCTCCATTTTAGATGGAGGAGCAGAGTCAAACAGAAGCATTCTGAGATGGGAAGGTTAGTGCTTATTTAAGGAACTGGGTTGGCTTCCTGGGGTTGTAGGTAGTCCTATGTGCTGCTAAAAAGCATTTCTTTATCATTCTACTCCACACACCCTTGTTACACCGTAGTTAGGAAAACAGCCAGGACCCTCCTTGCCTTTTATGCACAGTGGGGCCAGAGTGTGGGGGAGAGATTTTATCCTGGATATCTATCTGATAGTTCTTAGTGACACTGATAGTTTCATTCTTTTCAAGCTTCCATGACTGTTTTACTAATTTCAACTAATACTATTTTCCAGGTGTACTTAAGGAAATCCATCTGAGGGGCCAGTAGCAGGCAAGAGTTATGGCTTAGCCTGTTGACTCAGAGGGCTCAATTTTTATTTGCTGTAATTTCCAGAAAGAGGCTGGAGCTGAGTGTGGTGGCACACACCCCTGTAACCCTAGAACTTGGGAGGCTGAGGCAGGAGGATCACTGCTGAGTGTGAGGATAGCCTGGGAAATATGGTGAGTTCAAGGCCAGCCTGAACTGTATAGTGAGACTCCCTCTCAAAAAATAAAAAAAAAAGGTATTTAAAATGAAGTTGGGTATTCATTTCTCTGAGGTGAACTTGGACATTCATTTCTCTGAGGTGCTTCATGTGACTCTTGCCTGACTGCAGGAGGAAAGATCGAAGCTTAGCAGTCCCTGCCGCGCACGCGAGCGTGGGGGCCCAGCAGGAGCCGGTTTCCTCACCTCTCCCCAGGCAGCAGGTGGGGGCTCCACTGGAGGGTAGTACTTGGGCACGTCCCAGGCCACTGCAGCCATGAACCACTTGAAATCCTTGCACTTCAGTTGCTTGCGAAGCTCCTTCTGGGCTGAGATGTCCCCGGTGGAGAGGTGCCGGTACTCGGGCCGCCGCTGGTAAATGTACTCCGCGAATTCGTCCATCCAAGTCTCAGCCACCCGCTTCAGGTTCTGTGCAAGGGAAAAAGAAACTTATCACCTCCCTGCTTCTGCGCTCAGAGGGCTGCTTTAGCTCCCCCAGAAGAAGAAAAGGGAAAACTGAAAGAACTGAGACAACTGCAGTCAACTCTGGTGGGTGGCTTAGTAACAAAGACAGGTTTTCTAATGGCAAGTAGTGTGGCAGGAGGAGCCTGTGCCAGTGCACCCATTCTGCTTCTGGCATGGGGTGCAGCAGCCAATTTGGCAAGAAATTTATCAGAGCTGGTGAAGCTCACATCAATTTTCTTACTCTTGTTGTTTCGTGAATGTGTATACGTAACACATAGAATGTAGTAGTTTTCATACAGAACTAAAGGAGAAAAACTGGAGGGAATGAAGTTCCTCTGAGCAATCGAATTGCTTAAAGTGTTTCAAGAAACAGACACGTTGGAAAGAATGAGGACAAACTGGTGTTACTTGTTTCTTCCAGTTATCAAGAGAGAACCTGGTGTTACTGAGCTCAGTACTTTTGTTCTGATGCTGTCATGTGTAAGCCAATCAGAACTTGGTATTTTACTGTTGATGTTAGTGCTAAGGAAAGTACCAGGAACCGGTCTTGTGGACGGATGTTTCTCTGGAGCAAAGGAAGAGGAAGAATGACGGAAAGAAACTAAGTACAGTCTTCAGAAAAGAGTGCGTGGGGCTCAGAACAGGACGCTTGACCTTTCTGTCTTTTCTGAGATGATTTTCTCACACAGTTGTTTACTTTGAAATGACCACAATAATAAGTACCTAGGCCATGGCAGTGGGTGGTGGGTTAAGTAAGGTAACGTCTGTGAACTTCTCAGAATGGTACCTGGCACAGGATAGGAACTATGAAAATGGAGCTATTACAGTTATTGTAATAGCAATTAGTAGCAGCAGCAATAGCAGTACAAACAATCATGGAAGAGTAGATGTTGGCAAGGTAGGCCAGGCCACACGTGGCCTGTTCCTACAGCCTCTGAGGGGGCCCTGAGTAGTGCTGGGGTGCTCTCCCACACCACTTTCAGCCCCAAAGAGCTGAGTAACAGAGAGAACAACTACATTTGTCTAGACTTTCTGTGTGTGTATGTGTCTAAAAGGTTTAATGCCTCCGACTTTAAGCACGTGTTCATGTGCTTAAAGGCTGGTGTGCCATAGATTCTGCTCCTTGTTATTTCGGCTCAAGATCCCTATTTTAAGAGCTGCATTGGTGTATTGCATTCCCTAATTTCTCATTTGCACTTAGAAGAACAATGGCTTAGAAGACAACAAGAACAATGGCTGGGAAATTCAGTAAGATCTACACACATGTGAATAAAGTAAAAACTAGTGATACCGAGAAAAATCCTATCTTAAAAATTGCTAGGAAACCCTAATTCAGCATGAGACCATGTCCAGAGGTCAGCTTAACTTGGAGCCTCAATTATTGACACCTTGCTTCTATTGGCGTTGTGCACTCCACCTCCAGTGACTCTGCCATTTCCGGCCCTTGTCCTTGCTCTGTCTCCTGCATGGATGCTTTGGTTACTTTGATCAGTGATAAACCTGAAGAAAGGCTCACTTAATACAGCCAGATGCAGAGAGGAGCAGAGCCACGAAGACGACTCTGATTTCTTGGCTTCTTCCTTGCTACCTTTCTGAGATATTCATGCCTAGAGAGGAGGGCAGGAAGATGACACTGATGGTCAAGAACCATCCCCAGAAGGCTTATTAATTACCAAAGTCGGCAGTGTCATTGTTACACCCACAGTGCTTTCCATTCTCCTCACTCCAGTTTTCCTCCAAAGGTGTCAGAGTCAACCTTGTTGTGTAATATTCTAGCCCTTATCACTGATGTTGAATTGCTCAATTAATTTGCGGATAGGAAAGGAAGCAGCCAGCGTCATGAGGTCCTGCACTGTGGAGGCGTCACCTACCACATCCACACATGAGACCCGGGGGGTGAGTCTGCCTTGTCATTTTATCATTGACATTTCATGTCAACAGCAGTTTTGTATGAACTGCATTTTATTTTTGTCTCCAGACAGCTGAGTTTTATGATGATTAGCAAAATAGAAGTAGAAGGTGACATTTTTCTGTCTGAAAAGTGACAGAAAGCCTGAGCTTCCTGTTCTGAGACCCACACATTCTTCTGCTTCTATGTGATAGAATGGAAAGACAGAGTGGAAAAATTAGTTGACAATCTTAAGAAACCTTTATTTAAAATGAAATTTGGCTTTAAATTGTTATTGCCACCTTTGTTTCTAAACTGCAACTATTAAATATAGTGGAAATATTTAATTTTCATCTATTTTACATTTTTTTTTTCTGATAAGTGAAAGAGAAAGGTTAGGAAGCAGCAGATAAAGAAACAAACTATCCAGGAGGAATGAGCAAGTGACTTTATAAAGGGGGAAGACGCTTTGAAAATCCTAATAGCTTCAAATTTTTTTATGGAAGAATCTATTGATTTGGATGAATAAGAGCTATTAAAGTGTAAGAGCCACGGAGTTAGTGATATCAGTTTTCCTCATTAAGTACAACACCTCTGTGGCTCCAAGCACATGATAGAGTATCTGGGTACTTGAATCTTTACTAACTGGGGAAACAGCCATACTATGAAACAGATGAGCAAATGTATAGCATGCCTGTATATCTATTAATAAAGGCATTAAGATAGGAATAGTAAATAGAAAAAAGCTGCCATGGCTAAAATGTAGATGTTTGTTTGTTTGTTTCTTAATACATGCTTTGATGCGAGATGAATGCATTCATCCTGGGAGGTGATGCATGTGCACATCAAATCTTAATCCTTTTTACTTCCCCTGCTCTCCCTCCATCCCTAGAATGTCTTTTCATCTGCAAAACATCTACCCTCCTGTGTCCTAATATCTATCCTTTATTTTGCTCTTTAAATTATTTATAAATTTGCCTTCTCATATAAAAGAAACTGTGCTGTATTTAACTTTCCCTATCTGACTTATTTCACTTAGAATTATCATCTTAAGGTATATCCACTTTGTTACATTTATCCTTGTTTATGACTGAGTAGTATTTATACCACATTTTCCCTATCCGTTCCTCTTTTTATGGACATATAAGTCATTTCCAAGATTTAGCTATTGTTAGCTTTGCTGCTTTTCTTTGAGTTTTTAAGACACTAGTGGCAATTACTGCAAAAATTCAAAAAGCAATTGGCCAGTCCAGATGCATTCATTTAGAAATAATTCAAATGGTGGTGGTAAGTGGTCGTCAGAATAAACAATGCCAATGAATACCAGAGGCGTGGGCAGGAGGCTGGAGAGCTGAGAGCTGCAGGGAAGCAGGAGAACGCCTAACCAGGGGACGAGGCACAGTGCTCACTTCACCATGCCTTTCCAAATTGAAAGCCGCCCTGTTGCAAGTTCCATTTGCCGAATTATTAGACACACTGAAGCACTGTCACAGACATTTTCAGCACTAATGTCAAATCATGGAGTCCTTTTTGTGCAGCTTTCCCACAGACAATAAAAGAGAAACAGCGTAATAATTGCAAAGGCTATGATAGCTGGTCTCTCTCTATCTCTAAACCTAAAGACAAAATACCATTCTTGTCTTTTTCTAACATGAAGGACTCATTACACTCCTTTAATTATAGTGCTTTATTCATTGAATAGAATTTTCCATCAGGAGGAAATTAGTGTTATTATTATATTTTTTAATTGTGGTACTGAGGGGAGGACCTCGCATGGGAAAGTGCTCTATCATTGAGCTATATTCCCAGCCCAGAAAGAAACACTCCAGACAATTATTATGGACACAGTGTGACACCCTGAAGCTCTTCAGGTATCTAACCAAATAAAACCTCTCTGAGAACATTATTCTGGAAATAACAATGTGCTATGTTAATTTGTCACTGTAATCAACCAATACTTAATTTTTGAGAAAACATTAAAACTACAGTTGAGAAAAATTGCAAGCAGTTACAAGAAAAAAAAAATTATAGGTTGTGAAACAAATTCGGTCACTCCAGGGAAGAGTTCTGATCATACCCACATTTGAGCTCACTGAAGTAAAAAAGGACGGATACACAAATTCAAATACATGGAGGAAGCAGGGTGAGCAGAAAGCAATATTTCTTCCCTAAATGTTCATAGCTGTGCAAACTTGTGCAGAATCATGGAACTGAGACATCTCTATAACATTTTGCTGCAGAGATGGCAGAAAAGAAAAATACCTCTGCCTGCGTTGGGCCATCTGCCTCTGAGATTGAATGAATGTTGTAAAGATGCTCAGACAGCCAAAATAGTAATCAGATGAAAGAATGAGTGTGAACACCAAGAGATTGTCTATACATGCAATCACTTATTCTTTAGAAATTTTAAAAAATCATTTACTTATTTATTTATATGATACAGGGCCTTGTTATGTAGCTGGGACCCACAGTGACCCTCCTGCCTCAGCCTCTCCAGCTCTGGGATTGCAGGCATGTGCCACCATGCCTGGTTTCTATGGACAGCTCTGAGCGCCTGAGGTTCTGGGGCCAGAGCAGCATGAGGTATGGTGATCCAAGCCAGGTGTTTGTGCTTGCCAGGTAGGCACTTGGACTGCTGAGCTGCCTCTTGAGCCATTTACTGTTGAACTATGATGGGATGCATCTGTAGAGGGTGTGTTAGAGCCAGCTGTTAGCTGGATTTCTTCCTTTGCCTTTCTTGATATTTAAACAAATGTGTTTTAATGTCACAGTGCAAGTCCTTGTCCTTCTCAAGGCTTCTGTGGGTTCTCCCAGGGGTGTGTGTTTCATACGCATCCTTCGCTTCAGCTTCCTAGTTGCGGTTATTTTCTTCTGCTGGAATCTTGCGCAGAGCTTGCCCTCTACCAGCTGACCTGAAACTCCTCCAGGAGGGAACGCAGATTCGCTTCCTCATCTAGCAATGCTTTCTGGGCGGTCCTCTGGGAGTGGACTTTTCCTGAAGTTCTTCAGGCAGCGAGACTTAGCTGACTACATCACAGCACACGCAGACGTAAGACGGAATGTTTGGCCACCTGGAATGTTTCAAACAATTTGGTTGCCATAGGAAATTTCTCCTTGAACGAAATTTCCTCTCTTTATCTGTTGGCTACCTGGTGCAGCCTCTGCAAAAGTCTTATCTTGTGTCTCATTTTTAAGGCTATGCCAGAATATCAAGATTTTTTCCTCCTTACGTAAATCAGTTCGGCTTTCTCATAGTCTCTCCCTGCTTGTCTTGGACCGACTCGGAGGGCTGCTTTCCCATAACCAAAATATCCTTTCTGGGTGTTTTGTTAAACAAGATAATTCTCCTAAAACAAATGTAACAGTAGTGTAGCCTAACTGGCGTTTCAGGAAGCGGAGTGCAATGGACGGGGCCCAGGGACAGCTGCGGTATGGCAGCTTCGCCTGTGGGCTCTCTGTTTATTGCTTTCTCCCTTTCTTTTAATGCTATTGATTGACCCCTAAATGAACCCTATGATGGGAGAGGGAGGGATGTTAATGAAGATCGTGGGTACGCATGTGGTCCTCTTTTTGCTAAGGTAATTGCGCACGAGATCATGCTGACTATCCTAAATAAAGCTGATTTGTTTCAGAGGTTCTTTGCTCGCTGAGGGTGTAACCTCAGTGGGTCCTCCGAGCCGCCTTCATCGGGGTCTTCTCGTCGCTCCATTCGGCTCCGACACACAGTTTTACAACAGAGCAGCTTCTGAATCACGCCCCCCCCCCCCGACATTGCTGCTACATAAAGACTGCACACTGTTTATGATATTTCAAAATAGCTTCATATCTTAGTCACTTTCCTATCCCTGAGATGTAGGCCTGACGCCTGCGGCTTAGAGGAGCAGAGGCGTGAGCTGGCTCCTCATCACCGCCTACAGTCAGCTGGATCCAGGGCAGAGAGGGCGCGGTAGGGGGCAGTGGAGAAGAGCTGCCCATCCGCACTGGCCAAGAAGCAGGGGGACGTGGAGGAGCTGGGCCGGGGGACACACCAGCTTTCGGATCGCACCCCCAGCGACCTGCCTCTAACCGGAGCCCTCCTTCTAAAAGCAAGGTGACGTGAACTCATTGGCGATAAGCATAGCACCACTCGCTCCCAGGAACTTTCCAAACACAGGAAAATTTGGGGTGACGTTTTAGTCCCCAACCCTAACAATCCCTAGCAGCTTTAATTTTATTTTCTTAAACAAACCCTGCTTATGTGAACTGCTGTGGTCATCATTTCCGCAAATGCAATTACTCCCTGCCTTTGTCCCTGTCAGCGCCTTCTCCTGAGGATCCTCAGCCCCCTCTCCAGCTTGCCTGATCTCAGCAAGTCCTTGACACTCTTTTCTCGTTTCTCCCAATTGAGTTGTCAGGTAAAATGCATGACACCTAGTTCAATGTAAATTTCAGGTAAGTAATTTTAAAATATAAGCACAACTAACACTTGAATTATTAATATTGCACAGGAATGCTTATGCTAAAAATTATTTGTTCATCTGAAATTCAAATTTAGCTTAGCACCTTGTAAGCTTATTTGCTAAATCTGCCAAACTCTGCTTCTAATATACATAATTTGCATATAATATATGCACCATGAATGCTTTTTAGTTCATTAAGTGACTGTATGGGCAGAGTTTGGCATATTTTGATGTTTTTGCCAGTACAGAGTGAATGTTTTGTTTCTGTGGAAATTATTCCAGAGAAGTTTCAAGCAGCTGTCTGCAGAGGAGTCTAATGTAGTACACAGCTGATATAATATAAACATGCAATCCCACTGCTTTTCAGTTTCTAACAGGTGGAATCCTGCTGGCCCTCTCTGTGGGAACTAAACAGGGAGGCAGCCACTGAGTTTATGGAAACGGCAGAGCTGACAGAGCTAGAGGCAAGGGCTCAGCGGGTTGGAAAGGACTGCTTAGGTCAGCATCTAACCTCAGTCTGAATTCAGATCATAGATGAAGGTCTCAGTCTGAACATCTCCACTGGGCATCACCCAGGACCCAGGTTGTGTAGACATGAGAAGTGGGGAGCAGGGCCAATCCTGTTCAAGTTGGGTCTGAAGAGCTTTCATCTAGGGGGAGTGCCCTGTATAGAAGTCATGCAACAGTCTGAGAAAAACAGCCACTGGATTTGCACTGTACTGTAGAAAACTAATGAAAAAATTTTCTGTTTTTAAAAGCCACAGACCTTTGTAATTTTTGAACGATAAATAAAATAAAAACTCTTGTTCTGAATGCCTTCGCAGTGCAAGATGTTTTTAGCATGGTCTGTTTTGATGACACTCTTCTGCAATTCCTTGTGTATTACAACATGTTTATCTCTTAAACACACACTGGTGTTAATGTTTGCTTTTATTCTGTTGCCCAAATATTTGTTAACACATTTAACACAGTGAGCTTTATTTAGATGTTGCTGGCATCCAAATCTGCTCTTTTGTTGCACTATAACATTAAGTTTTGGATTGATATTTTACTAGGAATATTAAATTACATCTCTAGTTCAGTTCATAAGAATGGATTCCTAGCTCGGACTGTTCATCTTTATTGTGCAGCATGAGGAAAATAGCTCTGTTTTTCCTGCTGTTTCATGAAATTGCATAAATCCATCTGCTAATTATTTTTTGTTCCAGCAACACGTAGACCCTGCTGTTTGATTATCTTAAAAATATAATCCCTGCACAGTATCTCAATGCACTGCTTGTGAATCTGTCTTTTCTCTAGCTTGAGGCAGTCCCCCACATCTGTGTGATCTGGCCCACCTCATCTCCAAGGCATGGTTCTATTTCTTTGCACACAGCATGATTATTACATATGTGCCAGTACGACCCCAATCCACATGCTATACCTGTGTACATATTAAGCTGTTTTATGACAGTGGGCTGAGTAATAGATTTCTCCATCTGTCTGTCTATCCATCCATTAGTCTGTCTGTCCATCCATCCATCTACCTGCCTACCCACCTACCTACCTACCTACCTACCTATTTGGAAGAGTGCTTTCCTCCGGAAACTGATGATAGCTAGCAAAGCCAATCTCACAGAGAAAGTTTATTCATCACAATCACTCCTAAAGCAAAGAGCTACATCACTAAGCCATGACTTAAAAAATTCTACTTTGATTTGAATGCATTTTTTACCTCCTCTTTGATGTTTAAGAGAGCTTTAGTGGCTCAGTCTTCCTACCCCAAAGCCCTCTTGTCATTAATAATATGATAATGTTATCACTGGTACAGCTCAAAAGAAAATCTCTCTAAGAAAGCCCTAACCCCACAACAATTATTCAGCAGAGCTCTAATTTTCTCTGATCTGAAGACTTCTTTGAAGTCAGTGGGAAACCTTCACTGTAGAGAGAAGAGGCTAATCCGGAGCTACATAGGGGCCTTCTCTGATGGGCAGTTTCCTTTTCCTTCCTTTTCAAGGCTGTGGCAGCTGCTTGTAGGTAGTTCTGTGTGAGTTTAGTGTTTTCTTCATGGATTTTATATCTCTATTATGTTTTGCTTAAATATTTTTGTCATTTATGGTAGCATTTATGAAAACATTTACTATAACTTTTAGATATAGGATAGAGAGCAAAAAGCAATTCCCTGAGTGATTTAACAACACATCTTATTAAAAAATACTTACGAGCCTAACCATAAAAATAGCATTATCTATGTATTCTTGCATAACGGGTATGGAACCTAAGGCTTTCACGCAGACCCATATTTCCAGTTGTTTTTAATTTTTGTTTCAGGACAGGGCCTTCTTAAGTTGTTAAATAGCTCAGGCTGGGATGCAACATATGATTCTCCTGCTTCAGCCTCATAGAGTGCTGGGATTAAAAAAGTATGTCACCATGCTAGGCAAAAACAGTTTTATTGAAGAATAATTGATGTACAGAGATGCGGGTCACATGCAAAGTATATAGTTTGACCCGCTTTGAAATACCTGTGTACTAGTGAAATCATTGTCACAGCCAAGACAGTGAAAATCTCCACCATCTCTAAATGTTTCCTCCTTCCTCTTTGGTCTCTCGCTTTCCATTTCCTCACTGTGGCATTTTTATCTCCAGGCAAGGAATGACAGTGTTTGTCAGCATGGTTGATTTGTGTTCTCTAGTTTCCTATATAAATAGAATCCTAGAGTGTATACTCTTTCTGTCTGGTATCTTTCACTCTCCCAGGTTGTTTCATGTCTCCTTTTCTACTGTGCTGTTTATAAATACGCTGTAATTTCTTTACCCATTTTCTCATAGCGTGGGTTATTTCTAGTCTTGGGCTATGGCAGATAAAGTTGTTATGAACAATTTGATATGAGTTTTTCTGTGGATATTTGCTTTTATTTCTCTTGGTAAATACCTTGAAGTAGAGTGGTTGGACCATTACCAGATGTGTCTAACTTTTAGGGAATTTGCTAAATTCTTTTCCAAAGTGATTGCCTACTTCGCCTTCTCATCAGCAGAGTATGGCCATCCCGGTTACTCTACAACTTCCTCAATCCATGTCATGTCTGGTCTTTGATTTTAGCCATTCTAATATCACATAGTAGTACCTCACTGTGGTTTCAATTTGCATTTCCCTAAAGACTAATGATGTTAATCATCTTTACATGTGCTTCTTTGATATGAGAGCCTTGGGCCTCTGATGTGCTAAGCATGTACTCCACCACTGAACCCTTGTTTTAATATTGAATTTTCAAAGTTCTTTATATATTTTGAATACACTTCAGAAACATTTTCTTCCATTCCTCATTTTATGTTTTTATTGTCTTAATTACCAGTGTCATTAAAGTATAGAAACCTCATTTCCAATGAAGCTCAATTCATTAGCTTTTTCCATAGGGGATAGCGTCTATGTATCACATTTAAGATAGTTTTGCCTAACTGCAGGAGTTCTTGTTTGTTTTCAAAAAAAAAAAAAAAAAAAATTGTAATTTTACCCTCTACATAGCTCTCTGATCTATTTTGGGTTAATTTTTGTCTATCAAGTAAGATATGGATGAAAAAATATTCCCTTAGGTACAGCATTATACTAGCATTATTTGTCAAAAGAACTATTTCTTCTCCCATGTATCTTTATATCTTGTTGAAAACAAATTAAATTTTTGCATAAATCTATCTCTGGACTGTTAATCCTCCTCTAGAAATGGATTTTTAGGGCTGGTCAGATAGCTGAGGGAACTGAAGTGCCTGCTTAGGTACAGTGCAGTGGCCAGGTTCTATCCCAGAGTGCAGTGCCCACCCTGATTCCAGGGGCACCCAGAGATGGTGTTTGAGACTGGGTGTGGTGTTGCGCACCTGTAATCCCAGCGCTTGAGGGGCTGAAAACAGGAGAATCACTATGAGTCTGATCTGTGTAGTGAGACCCTGTGGGCCCTGTGCTAAATACATTAAGGAAAAAAAAAGAAATGAATTTTTACATATAACTATGAGATTGTTGCTGTTATTATGTTGAGTTGTAGTAGTTTTCTATATTTACATTCTAGATATTAACTGTTAATGAGATATACAGTTTGCAAACTTTTCTCCCATTCTCCCTGTTTTTTTTTTTAAACTCTGTTTTTTTTATTCGGTTGATCCTGTCTTTTGATGTACAGGCTGGCCTAATATTTAAGCTTTGAGTATGTCATCTGAGGTAATCATGTCACCTCTGTTAAAATTATACAGAATTTTGCTGATGAAAGACTGCTAAGCAGAAATAGTCAAATTAGCTATCTATCAACACACAGAAGGTAACTTTATGATTGAGTGGTTTAAAACAATAATGTAAGTTTTTTATTTTCACAGTTTCTATGAGTCAGAAGTGGTTTGGCTGGACAGTTTGGTTTACATTTTTCAGAGCTTCAGTCAGACTTTGCCAGAGGAAGTCATCATCCTAGGCTATGACTAGGACTGGAAGGAAGTTCCCTGAAGGGATCTGACACCCACATTGGTCACACTGGTGCTTGCTCAGCCGCAGGACTCAGCCTTTGCACAGCTGCTTTTCCAGGGTGGCTGGAGTATCCTCGGGATTTGGCGGCTGGCTTTCCCCCCAGCAGGCTCTCCACAAGAATGTACTAGAAGCTGTTGCTGGTCTGGGAAGCAAAAAATAGGATGACAGGACAAAAGTAAAAGTATAGTTTCTGTATTTTATTTATGCCTTAACACTTTATTTGAGGCTTTTGAGCTAGGGTCAAGGATCTGAATATGATGAAATTATTTCCATCTTTGACTTTGGGAAATTCTGGGGAAGTGGAGATCACCAGAGCTCATAGAAACAGATGTCTTCTGAGTCTGAGAAAGCACGTGGTTCCAAGCCCAGAGATGGCCTTCCCAGGCGAGTCCATCCAGGACCCAAGCATGGTATAGCAAGGAACAATGGGACAGCACCACAGGCTAGAAGTCAGCGCTCTGATGTTGCGTGGTGTGATAATGTGTCTTCGCTAGCGATGCCGAGGATGGGAGATAAAGAGTAGAAGCCAAGAAAACAGATGGGAAGGCACCACATCTGGCAGGCAGCTGGGCACACCAGCAGCTGGGGGGAACCTTTTGGGGAGGTCCAGAGTCACTCTGGGGAACCTGAAAGGTGCTTATTTCTGATAAAGCCAGTAGTAGAATAAAAGGAAGAATGGGCCTATTTCTACATGACTGTTGTCAACTCATTTTCTATTTATTTTGCGAACTACAAAATATAGCCAAATGGAATATCAAGAGTAACAAGAACATCCACAACAAGAACTTGGACAAAGTGTGGCAACCCAGATGGTGCTATAGCATTTATTTCAATGTTTGTAAATACACCCTGTTTCGTTCTTCTGCTTTCAAAAACAGCAGGGAAAAATATGCTCATTGCAATGCTCTTGGGTCAAATTATATCTGTTTAAAGTTTAGGCAAAGTGAAGTTTTCACAATTAGAACATTGAAAACATCGAATCACTGCATAACTACCATTTCATTTTTGACAGTTTCTCAGTTTGTAAAAGAATGAGGGAAACAAGTTTATATCAATGAGCTCTCAGAAGGAGATGTATTTGGCCTGGAATTGAAGTTGGAAATGGAATTCTTTCTATGAGCTAAGAAAGTACTAGAAACAAGGTGATTAGAATGGAGATGAAACAGCAGAGGGTTCATGCTCAGTGCCATTGGATTCGCGTATCTCATGGGGAAAAGCCACCTTCCACAAAATGAGTCTGTCCCTTCCAAGGCTTCTGTGGCTGTGTGATGCCACAGGGCTCCTAGAAGGGAGAGTCACATCCAAAGCAGCCAGCTCTGCTCCGCCTTGCAAGAGATGTGGTTTTGGCTATTGAGATTATGGCCTGCTAAAATATTTTAACTGGCTTGAATTTCAGCAGGTGAACTTTGCAGCAGCAGAAAGCTGTTCTGTCCTAAGTTTCCTTCCTTCTGAGGCTTCCGTGGAGCTGGGAATTCCAGAAAATGTTTAGTTTGTGTGGATAATAGCAGCAATACAATTATAATCCCCCTTCCACCCCCAAAATACAGCTCTCCATGTAGTTCATTTCTCAAGGACTGTGAAAAAAAAAAAAAAAAGCTACATCAGTGCTAAGTAACAACATAAAGCATCAAGATGCTCTGGGTAGGAAAAAAAAAGCAGGCTAGAAGTTAAATATAAAATAAATTCCCTTTAATTTTAGTAAGAATGATAAAGTAATGATTAATCTTGAAAGCTAAGTGTCATGGAACTATCTAGAACTGCTGTGACTTGAACAGCCAGTGGGGTCCTGAGAAAGGATGACAGGAGATTAAGAAAAAGTTAGACATATAGAAGAAGCAGGGACAAGATGAGCCTGCACCTGTATTTATACACAGAATACTGAAAATGAAACATGTTTAGGGCTATCTATGTAGTAGGCTACAGAGCAACACTGAGGCTAGGCACCTGCTGGACTGGCTTTGCCCTAAGCCCAACATCTTACCCACATGACTCATGTGGTTCACTTTTGGTGCTCTGTGTTCTTGGGGGTGGCCTTGCTCTTGCCCCAGATGTTTGTTCCATCTCTGGTTCAGCTGCTCCCCATGTAGGGCCCATTTAAGTATTATATTTGCTTTATAAAATGTTATAGTACATATAAACAAAAATCAATATGAAAAGTGGGTCTCATGTGACAGCCCAGGACACTAAATGCTGTCCCTACAGCCTGGAGACTCTCTGAGTCACTTATGTGCTCTGCTTTGCACAGGAGGAAGGCTTAACAAATGAACTCACAAGTCAGAGCTAAAACCTGGGAAAACCAGGGAATATTTGAAATAAACTGAATGAATGCTTTAATACTGGGAAGTACAAAGCATCTGTTGGAAGTTTTGAAGAAAAAGACATGTAGAGCAAGTAATTAGAAAGAAATCAAACTGAAGAATGGTCTAGAGAGATGCTGTAGGAAACTAAGTTTTAAAACAGTGTCTTTACCTTGTGTATTTTTTTCAAGATATTTGAAACAGTGGCAGACTGCACCTGTCAGCAATTTACTATTTTACTTTCTTTTATAATGTCTGAGTACAGTATGAAAACTTTAAGACTGACCTCCATATCGTTTAAGAAATTTCTAAGACTATATCTTATTTTATTATTATGTGTTAAGCAAACAAAGAGAATGTGGATACTTTAAAAAATATGATCCTACTTGGGTAGAAATTAAGAGAGCAGGTGAAGCTCAAGCAATGGAAAATAAATGTGGGTTCCTTGTTTCCCCATTTCCTCTGTGTAGGTCTTGGGAGGGCAGAATAATTTTACTTTGCCTTATTTGTTTCATATGCATGACAAGTACATAATGCCCAGTGATCAGAGAGAAGACACAGCTCAAGTGTGAGTGTGAGCACCGTACCAATGTTGCCTACAAGAAACTTACGTGAAGACTCTTCCTGAGACTAAATGATAGGATTTCACACAGGAATGGCTCCATCTCCCTGGAAAAAGTCCATGGTGTTGCCTTAGGATATGTACTATGCTGCATATAGTTCTGCCCAACAGGACATCAAGTAGGCACTTGCAAAGTGTATATTGACAAAATTGTTCTTAGCTTCAGCCTTTTTGGAAGCTAGTGATGACATTGGACTTTAGAGCATGTAGCAGGTTCATCACCTCTTAGTGATTTATTGAATCATTAGGTCACAGAATAAATGTGATTTATTTTCGTGAAAATGGAGACTAATGAAATATTTATGAAACATGCTGGAATTCCTTAAATCAAAAGCTCTATCTTAGGAGGAGGCATTATATTATCATAGCAGAGGGTTTACTGTTTTTCTATTGTGGCCAAGAGGGGAGAGAGGCAAACGCAGAATTGCAGTGCATGAATCATCTGTTGTTCTTGCCACAAGTATTGGACACACTCGTTGCCCTCTTTGCTATGCTGTAAGGAAGAATTAGGGAAGTTATTGTTCTCAGAAAAATTGCTCCTGCTCAGAAGTCCTAGCCCTGAGCTAAGTCTTTTGGGAAGAATTTATCATTTCCTAATTTCTGAGGGAAACCCCACATGTCCTTGAACTCCATGATAGTTTCAAATAAAGCAACTGAACCCTAGAGTTTCAGGAACAGTAGAAAGAGCTGTTGGCTGCTTGCTGATGTCAAAGGCTGGCATGCTGTAGCTCTTTTTTGCGGGGCATTTTTATGGGAGTAACTTGATTCACAGTCATTGGGGAGAAAGGTCAATTTGTGGGAGTGAAGATTTCGCATTCATCATTCTGCTCCGTAGCCTTGATAGTGATTTTATTCTTGGATACTAAAGTAGTCATTTTGGTCTTGTTGATGTAATTTTTTTTCTGATATAAACAACAGAAAGCTGCACATGTTAGATATTGTGCTTTTCTATTTCAGTCATTTCAGACAGAGATTACTGATACAGTGCTCTGCAAGGAAAGGATATTTATTGACTGATTTGACCTGGTCTGGCTTCTATGTTAAATGCTCCTCCATTTCTTCACATTTTTACACCTCTCCATAACCATCAGTTTCAAGAATATGAGGTGATCCATGAAGAACTGGGTGTCATCAGGGACATAGCCCTGGAAGAAAGGTATTTTGGAAAGTCTATTAAAAAATCCTTTTGTAGCTGTCACAAACAAAACAACCACCCCTTCTCAGATCCCAGATCTAGCCTGCCCAGGAAGCATAACTACTATAGATAATCTTCAATGCTTATTTTATTCAGTTAAGGAACCCTAGGTAAATATATCAAGTCAAAAATATTTATACTTTTTAGGTAGATTAGTGCAGCCTGTAGGGTCACTAAGACATATATGAACTCTATATGCAGTATATAATATAAAACTATACATTTAATCCTATATGCTATATATAACATATGCTTCCTTTTGTGTTAACCATAGTTACAATGATAATCTATATAAAAGCAGTTTATGTATAAGTAAATTATATAGGATTCCCTCATTATACACATACACTGTTGGACTTTGTAAAACCAACTATTGTAGTTAGGATCATTAGATAAGATTTGTGTTTGGCTTGTTTGTCACTTAAGCTTGAAGTGCCTAGTGCGGTGCCTTATACAATAAGCATTTTCTTTTTTCAGAAATGAAAACTCAAGCCTAAGGAAATCTGGCAGAAGCTCTGTGGCCTTTTGAAATTCTAGGTGGAAAGTCTGTGCCTGTGCCCTCAGATCTGATGCTCCCCAGGCCCAGGTGCCATCTATTACTTAGAATTCACATCGTCTAAAATGAACCTCACACTCTTCTCTTCCTCCAGACTTAGTTTTTTGTTGCTGTACTCTCAGACATCAACATGAAAATTTTAGAGTTGTATCCAACTTGCCTTCCTTTGTTAATATTTTTCCCATTCAAAGTGTTACTTTCTTTAGTCTTTCACTCTTAATATTTACTTGTTGCTTGATCTTTTCATTTACCTCTTATTTTTAAGCTGATTCTTCCTATTTAAGAATCATCAGTTCCTTCCTAGAGTATTTTTTAAGAATAAAAAACTACCTAGTGGGCTTCAGAGAGAGTCCTGCACAGGCTACTTGGTGTGTGCTTTCAGGGTTCAACTCCACAGGGACCAAACACGATTTTTTGTTAACTCTGCAAGCTCCTTCCTGTTTGGTCCTTTGCTTGTGTTGGTGTCCATCACTAAGGCCCCAGCTGCTCCTCTTTTTACTAATTCTTCTTTAATGTAAAGATGTTAAGAATATGCACCTCAAACAGACAGACAGACAGACAGATAGACAGACAGACAGACAGACAGATCGACTGTGTTTCCTAATGTCACCTGTAAACATTCACCATTTAACTCTGATTCCTTTTACTGTGAGTTAATATTTTCAACAACAGTGGGTCATCATGACCAACTTGACTCTTTTTTTTTTAATTTTAGCTTTTATTCTGAAACTTAGAAGAATCCAAATTCTCCTGTGTTCCTCCATGGTCACTGTACAAATCAAGGTGACATTTTAGAATGAAAAACTAGTTCCAGATGCTATGTTTCAGGTAAAAATGTAAAAGTATATGGTCCCCTGATTTGTCTTCGCTGGTGTCTTTTACAGATTCAGGATAAGGCCTGGCTCTTGCTTATGCCCTGTTAGCTTCAAAGAGAATGATTCTGTGTGCTTCCTCCCAGGGGAATGGCCATGGACTAAGTCCCTCCCCTAAGGGTTATGATTGTGTCACAATCAGATGGCACGTTTAGCCAGGGTGACTGCTCTGTATCTTCAACATGTCCCTCTGTGACAGTAGCCTCTCTCAGGAGAGTGGCTTTGATGGCCCCAAACACACTGGTAATGTCAGTGGATCCTGTGAATTTCCTTCTCTTCCAGGAGATGACCCTGTGACAGTGGCTATCAGAATGAAATTTTCCCTTGAGACTCTTCCATCTCTTTGCAACAAAGCCATTGTTGGCTGTGAACCTTGACTGAGAAGTTGCTCTTTCTTCTGTGAAGAAGGACAGTCAGTGCTGTCCTGAAGAAGGGAGGCTTGTTGCCATGGCTCCTACTGTTCTGGTTTCCTACAACTCTAGATGATTGTCCTTTCCCTTAAGAGCATTCTGTGTATTCCCACTGAGACAATGTCACAGCAGTGTCCTGGTAACTTATTAAGTTCTCAAACAGCTCAGGAAAATATCTGGGCTTATTAATGACAAATACTCGGATTCCTAGATGAAAGTGAATTATAAGTCACTGTGTCCAGAGTTTTGTGTTTTATGAAAAATGTCATAGGCATGCTCAAATAAAAACATTAACAACACATCACTATCTTGAATCTTGTCACAAAAAGAAAGCCCATTTGCTGCATCAAAAAGACATAAATTGAAACACTTTGGTTTTGTGATACTTATTTTTCTTGGTTCACTAAGGATAGGTGAAAACTTGCAAATCTTCTCTGGGCACTGCCTGAATTTGGCAACCACAGTTAGATGACATTGATTAATATAATCGAGGGAGCCTTGAAGGTCTCCTTTCAAGTCTGTAGTTAGAGAAGACTGAAGGTTGAAGATATGCTGTTACCTCCTCCTTGTCCCTCTACCTATATGTGACCTCGCATTATATTAGAGCAGTTATTTCTCATGTTGTACTCTAATAGTTCCATGTATGGATGACCCCCTCCTCTAATTAGATTATAATGTAGGTAAATAGAGAGTACTGATAACATTATTTGAATTTATTCTCTTCATTCATACTTGGGTACTATGTGGAGGACAGCAGGGTTGTTCATACATTTGTGTGTATGTGTGTACTTGAGTATTATAGAAATCAGCTGGAATTAATGACATACGTAGGTACATAAATGAAAGGCCTACAATTTGAAGAATTAAAGGAGTTTTGTAAAGTATGCAAATAAGTGTTTGTGTCCTGTTTCCAGCTTCATTTTCATGTACTAATGAGCCTAGGAAGAGTATAGTATATGTTCGGTAGATGTGTTCTAGCATTTCAAGTATTTTTATAGCCTGCCATCATTTTTGATGATTTAGTAATAATATAGGGTATAGCAAGGCACTGGAGGTTCTCCCACAAAATATTAGAATTGTTTTTCATTTTAATATACTTTTTCAAATTTAAAAATCATAAAGTGTTCCTGAGAGTGACAGCTGAGCTTCAATATTTATAACTTTCTGATTGCTCTAGCAGTTTGGGAAAAAATTAAAATGAGTCCTCAAGTAAAATTTAAGTGGAAAAGATTAAAATTCAGAACTATGGGCTTTTTTCAATTGAATGAACAGCCATTTTTTTTTCTTGGAAGTTTTATATGCCAGCTCTAGTTTTCTATATTTGACGGTCCTTGAAAAAGTACTTCATTTCTCGCAAAAATATATAAATAGTTTTACTTTTTAAAAAATAAACCCTTTTGGATCAGCACAACTCTCCTCAACCATCTTTCATGATCTCCTTTGAGTTTCATGCCAACTCTACACACCATCCAAATTTTAAAAGGTTCATTTTGGGAACACACCAACAAGCCTATGAGTGAATGAAGCAGATAAATGACAGAATGTCCTTATTGCTAGGACATTTTAAACTGCTAGATTATGACAGGTACATGAGTGACTGGTGCTCAAAACTGTTTAATCTTTAACTTCATGCATTCTTTTCATTTTCTTATTTATATATGTTTTATGGACAAATTAAACTATGTTTCCTTCTTCCAAGTGCAGTTGTTTAATCACTTACAATTATACGATTGGCTTCTTTTCTTCAAGTATCATCTTTTTATAGCTATTTAACAGAATGTTTTAATTATTTTGAGGAAAGAGAGAATATTGGGATTATTCACCTTCAAGAAGTGTCTAATGTGGCTGCATTCTATAAATTTTTACTGCTTTAAAAATGATGTTGCTAAAGAAACAATGAACAGCATCAGGGAGGGAAAAGAAAGAACAGCTCCCCTCTATAAATCGACCACTATGAATAAAAATTTTATTATGTTGCATTAAAAGTTTTATATTTTATTAACAGCTTGAACTCATATTGATTTTTCCTTAGTTTTTTTATTTATTAATTCCTTAATATTCAACAGATATACACATGTTCACCAAACACTGTTCAAGATGCTTGAAATATAGCAGTTAGTATCACAGACAAAAAGCCTTGCTGTCATGGGCTTGGTATCCTAATGTCCCCTGACAGCTAATTTATTATAAATTATTTTTCTTGAGCTGATTGAGCTTTATATAAGAGCTTAAGTGATATATATTTCAGCCTTATTAATAGGTGAAAAGAACTGAATAATTCAGGATTGAATTTCCTGCAAAGGAAAGTGAGAAAACGCCCCTGAGGTTGGGCATCTGTGCCGTGGCAGGTGTGTATCATGGTGAGAGAATTGACCCCACTACTAATAGAATAACATGGGAAGCGGATTGCTTGGTGAAGGTCTGATGACTCTATCCAACCAAATTTGCATGAAAACATTCTAAAAGTCAGAATTAAAAAAAAATCATCCTTGTATTTAGTCTGTAAGAAAGTTTTATTCAGAACAATATCTGATTAAAAATAGATATTTGTTTGGTCCTTTTGGGAATTTTGAGGACGGAGTGATTTTAGACAGAGCTGGTTCTAGCTATAAAGGAGAAGCTGATGAGTTGGGCGCCCACATCCCCTGTCTCCTAGTGGCCTCTGTCTCTGTCTGACTTAATTATGTAACATGTTACTTTCCAGGTTGGGGCAAGAGAGCTGTTGGTCCATTCCATTGCCCTGGGTTTACACTCCTACTCTGCTCCTTGGCATTCTTGTGAGCAGGATTGAATCTGCTCCCTAAGTACCCTGTTTCTCATCTATAAAATAAAGATGATAGCAACCTCAGAAGATAATACAAAGACTATATATTATCTTTGATTTGAAAAAAAAAAAAACAAGAACTAATGTAAACAGTAAAACTTCTTGAGCAATGGGAATAAGACTCTGGGAAACACAAGAGCTTTCTATGCACCATCGTTTCTGTCATTGTGTGTCTTTGATGATGCCTGTGTGTAGCCACTTCCTTGGCCTACAGAGAGCCACCTCCAGGCAGCCAATGCCACGGCCCAGTTACTTACTCTTGCCAGGCTGGTCCCTGATGGAACTTTGTAAGGGACATACTTCCGGTAGATGTGACCAACTCGAGAGCATGGGACATCAAACATCTCCCCTCCACACATCCAAACCTGAAGAGGGGAAAACACAGCAAAAGATATAGTGAGTTTTACATATACAAAAGGAATTAACAGGATTCATAAAACATCTTAAAAACTCTCAAAGTCTTTGAGTAATTTGTGATTTAAGTTGCTAACTAAAAAAAATTCATGTCCTAAGACCTGAATTCATAAACACAGATAACCAAAATATTAGTTATCTTCACTTCCTTAAATGATATGTGAAATTTTTTATTCTAGTAGTTTTTATTGTAAATA